>PVIU01017762.1:0-40980 GCA_004026605.1 Ondatra zibethicus
CCCAGCTCAGCTCAGCTCACCCCAGCCCAGCTCAGCTCACCCCAGCTCAGCTCAGCTCACCCCAGCCCAGCTCAGCTCACCCCAGCTCAGCTCAGCTCACCCCAGCCCAGCTCAGCTCACCCCAGCTCAGCTCAGCTCACCCCAGCCCAGCTCAGCTCACCCCAGCTCAGCTCAGCTCACCCCAGCCCAGCTCAGCTCACCCCAGCTCAGCTCAGCTCAGCTCAATCTAGCTTAGTGCAGTTTGACTCATCTCAGTGAAGCTAGCCTGGCTCATCTGAACTCAGCATGGTCTACCTCATTCTAGCTCATCAAGCCCAGCTTTGCTTGCTTGCCCCAGAATGATCACCTCAGCTTGGTACATCTTAGAAGAACTCAGAGAAGCTGAGCCTTTTCCAGTTCAGGTCACCTGTCTCAGCCCAGCTTTGCTTGCCAGGGCTCTCAACCTTGTTCATGGAATTCTGCCCAGTCAGCTTTGCTGGTCCAGCTTTCCCTGTACAGCTCCTTCCTGTGGCTGGGACCCTAGCGACCGGGAGATTTCCCTGTACAGCTCCTTCCTGTGGCTGGGACCCTAGCGACCGGGAGATTTCCCTGTACAGCTCCTTCCTGTGGCTGGGACCCTAGCGACCAGGAGATTCAGCCCAGCCAACCTGTCGGTGTCAGCTGCGTCATCTCTTTCTCATTTCTGTCCAGCTGTAGCCTTCAGGCTGAGTATCCACACTCTGATCCCTGTCCTTTCACACTGACCTTAGCTTCAAAGCACTGTCCTTCGATACCATTCTTTAACAACCATGAAGTATATTTACTAGCAACTTCAAATTCATTAGACCGTCTTGAGATGTAGATCAAGAAGGTAGTAATGTTTTCTATAAAAACTAAAAACATCTTTTGCTCCAGAATCCCAGCATTAGCCTGGGTTTTTCTTACTGAGTCTCAATTAGCTTCCACTTTAAGTTCCTTCTAGATTAAAACCATCATTAACAACCACAGGAGCATTTGTTTTACCTATTACTTAAGACAAGGCAGTATTGATACAAAATTCAAAGTCACATGTATAACTGAGGCAGAGACAGCACTAGTAACCCAAGTAATACACTTAACTGAAATAATTCCAGACGATTGTATAAACTTTCTCTAAAATTTCCTTAAAATACCAGAGCCCCATAATCTATGGTTAATAGGAAACCTTTTGCTTTTACAGATTTTTACAAGAAAAGTTAAACATAAGTGACCCAGACAATAGCACTCAAAAGACATACAAATGTTTCTTTCTCCTCCTAAAGCAGTGACTGAAGACTAAGTCCCTCTCAAGCAGAAACAATCATCAAACACAAGCTTTAAGAGCAGCAGCCACAACTGTGGCTACTTCTGGCTTACCGTTTAGGGTGCCTGGTTTCGGGGAGGTCCAGGGTCTCTGAGTGGAACTGGTACTTCAAGGCCATCGAGACTGGCTGGCCCATAAGCAGCCAGGTGGATGAGTGGCAGAAGCCACAATAACTGTACATTCCCAGGTCTGGGTGGTCCTGGGAGACCCAAGGTCCAGGTCTGCCCAGCAGCAACCCAGTCTCAGACCTTTGACCAGTTCTTCAACAAGAAGCCGGGCCAGAGGGAGTTCAAAAGGAACATGTCTGTTGTGGATTGACTTAGGTGCCTTCTTTCTTTTGCACTGTCTGACCGAGTGTCCTTTCAGGCACCACCGGCATGTTCGACTGAAATTATTCTAGGTAACTGCATTCATTTTTAAAAGCTTTCTCTTAAAATGAATACTTAGGAAGCAGTCTTGAAAAAGACTTAGGGAGCCAAAGGAGCCATCTTTACCAGAAACTCAAAGTCTTTCTTAATCATAAAGGCAAAACCAACTAGCTTAAAAAATCATGAACCAAGTCACTGTAAATGCTTTGGGTATTGGAAAAAGAACTGAGTTGAGATCAATGATCAGAGGGAAGAATAATTAAGTAATTCCAAAAAGTTTTCTAAATACATTAGAAATTAAATGCATTAAAGCCCTTCAGTTTCTTACATAGTCTAAATTTGAAAATGAATACATTTTAGAAGTTGATAAATTTAAGTTTGTGGAAACTAGAACTTCACAAGGTAAAACTGAAAGATGACTAAGTTAGAAGAAAGAGGGCCTTTCCAGTTTCGGCTGAATCCGCAACTTATTTTAGAAATGCAAATTACCCAGGTGTTGTTTTGCTCAGTCTGGACTTTCAGTTCTGCGGGACTGGGCAAAACATTTCAAAACTTCTTCAAACCGCAGCTAGAAATTTACCTAGTGGCTTTGTTTTTCCTTCCCAAAATAGCCTTGCCACATGATCTGCTTCCTGCGAGCTGCAACAGGTGTCCTGGACCCGTCAGCCATCTTGACTCCAACTCAACTTTGCTCAATTCATTTAAAAATATTTTAAACTTAATTTATTATTATTAAAAGTCAGTTCTGAAGGATGTGAAAGACCCTCATCCCCACTTCCTCTGCTGAACTTTCGGCAATGCCAATTACAGACAAACATTACTTCAAATTGAGTGACTAGAATTTTCGATACTTGGACATTTAAAAAAAATGAATACTTGAAAAATCTTCCACATTATAAAGTTATACTATTATAGCTATTTTCTCAGGAAACACTTTAAAGATAAAAATGATGCCTTCTAATATTCCATAAGCACACTTCTGTGTTTCTTTGGAACGCTGGACTTCTGTAGGCTCCCCAGACTCCTCTAGGTACCAGCTACCTTCCTGAGATGAGCCCACTGTGTATCTCTAAGACCAAGGCTAGCTGCTATCCTTGCTTGATTTACTCACTCAGACAGTTCTTTTTCCAACAAAGAAAGTTTTAAACAATCAAGTGCAGAACATGCCTCACAAACCAAAGGAAAGTGCTCGGCTCCCTTCCCTGCACTGAGCAGCCTGCCGCTGTGCAAATGCTCACACAGTCACAGTCCTGAAGCACATTTCTCAGCCAACCCTATGATTCCAAAAACTGAATGACTCCTACCACATCTCAAACTATCCCTCCAGCCATGGATCATTTCAGCATCTCACGCAAACGAGGCTCTCAAGTCCCCTACCCCATCATCCAGGGTCTCCCCCAATACCATCAGACAGGTCCTTCCCTAATAGTCTTTCAAAGGTGTAGAAATATTCTCAAAGCTCTGTGATCCCTAGGCAGTGAGTCCCCAGCTTCATTCCACCAGCCACCCCCCCGTTCCCTCAGGGATAAATCTCCAGGACTAGTCTGCAATGCTCAGAAAACTCCATAGGCAAAGGTTAAAAATGAAGGCCCAGAGAGGCCATTCTTACCTGAGGAGACGGTGACTTGGGTCCCTTGACCCCAGTAGTCCATAGCATAGTAATCACGACGGTGAGATTTCCATCCATACCACACAAAAACCCCCTGAGCCTGACTGGAGTGGCCCCTGGGCTACTCAGGCACTATGTCGACTCCCAGTGCCCCACAAGAATCAATCATTCAAGTCATTGTCCCATACTCCATTCCTTGCCTGGGCAAACGTCCCTGAACCTCCCTTTAGTTTTCAAGGTGACCGATGTTCCAGCCTCACCTCTGAGAACCAAATAACCACTCTCTCTGGACCTGTCACCATAACCTGGTAGCCTCTAATCCACACAAGAGTCTGATAAATCCTAGATGGAAGCCTGCCCAGACCGCAAGCCTCGGTTCTGGCAGACCCTTCCTCACACTTCAGTCCTGACATCACCACAGACCAGTGGGTAGAGAGCCCTGACCCAGACCCCTCTGTCTCAGTTTGGGGGCAAAGGTTCCCAGTTATAGGGGGTCTTGGTCCGGATAGCTCAGAGTCTCCCTAAGTGCATTTCAAATGGGAAAAGGTAGGACTCACCTGAAGAGACAGTGACCAGAGTCCCTTGGCCCCAGTAATCAAACCAGTTGTCACATTGTGACAAACATGATAAGATCCCAGACAATAAACGGCTCTTGACAACAGCCCCGATATCATCTCAGATGGAGCCCAGTGAGGGACAAGGGTAGTGGGGATAAGGGGACCCTAGCGGCAAGGGTGGCTGGAATCCCCATAGACCCCTGACTGTAAAGTCTGGGAGCTGAAGGTGATTGCCCGTGTGAAGGGTGAAGACCCTTCCTGACTCCCAGGTTGTCCCCAGCCTTCCTGACCTGAAACTCAGATACACTCATTTCCCCCCACAAATGCAGTAAAATCTGTCTGAGCTGAGTAGAAGAGAGGGGCTGGAAGGACTCACCTGAGGAGACGGTGACCATGGTTCCTTGGCCCCAGTAATCAAAGTAGTCACACTGTCACAAGCCCCTTTAGTGGGTGTACACAAACCTCTACCTCTATCCTTCCACCAAAGCCACATTTCCTATGGCTGCCCCTGTCCCACAGGTTGTAGCCTCTGACTGCCTCTTATCCTGGGAGCAAAGACTCCAGCCTCACAGAAAGACATCTGCAGTATGCTGAGTCTGCAGATGGCTCAACTTGGGGAAATCTGTGAATATCTTTCTCAGATTCAGAATGCAGGATGCAGAAAGAAAGCCAGCTTACCCGAGGAGACGGTGACCAGGGTCCCCTGACCCCAGACAGCAAAAGCATTGCACAGGGACATGGTCCCTACCGTTGCCCAAACAAAAACCTGACCCCCAATCTGGACTGACACAGATCATCTAGAGACCCCAGAGACTTGGCTGGTTGTCAGTCAGAGAGGGTGGGAGTGAACAGAGATCTTACCTGAGGAGACGGTGACCAGGGTCCCCTGACCCCAGACATCGAAGTACCAGTAACACAGCCTGTGTTCTGCCTCTGCTCCTGAACTAAAACCTTCACCACAGCCTGACTTGGAATCCCAGTCCCCAGATGAGTTACTTACCTGAAGAGACGGTGACCAGGGTCCCCTGACCCCAGACATCGAAGTAAGCATAGACACAGTGACGTAACCCTACATCTAGAGCCATAAAAACCCAGCCCAAAGTCTCTTGGAGCCCTCAGGGGGCTCCAAACCCCAGAAACTTAGCTGTTTGGAGAGACCTCCACTTTAGCTCAGCTGAATGGGGCATGCTTGTAGGATGGTATCTTTTAGGCTAGAGTGAGCTAGCATAGTGAGACTCTTTAAAGAGAGAAGAAAGCAGGAGAAGGAGCAAAAGAAGGAGAGAGGAAGCCATGCCTACCCTGTACTCTTAGCAAACCTCACCTGCCTACCGCTGGCCTGGGATCCTCTCCCAAGTCCTGTGCTGCAGCCTTCTGCTGCCTGTGTTTTCTCATGCTTTCCTGCCCTAGGAGCCCAGGACCTATCCACAGTAGCTCTCTCTCTCTCCGCACTGTCTCCTGCCCTGCAGAACTTTACCCTCCCTCTCAGACCCACTCTTTTCTCCCTCAGCTTTCTCAAGCTCCCAGGCTGCCCCTAGGAAACTCCAAACAGAAGGTTTTTGTTGAACAATGAGTCACCGTGGTTCCAGTTAGCACTGTGGTTCTCTGCTCAACCAAAACCTTGTACTAACCACAGACCGCAGGGAGCTTGACTCTCAAACCTCACACTAGCCACAGAGTATGGAGATCCCAACCCCCAAAGTGCCAGTCATCTCTCATGTAAGGGGCCAATGATTTTTCTCAAAACAATTACTAAAGTTCTGGAGCCTGTGGGGCTTTCCCTCCCTTTAAGATAAGAGCAGATGTGAGCTGGGACCACCTCCATCTGTCACTCACCTGTATTTTATCAGCCATGGAGAAAGGTCTGTGATGGTGGTGGAGGGCACTGCCCCTCCCTGGGCAGCCCTGGAGGTACTTTATCCATGACTGGATACCTCTGAGGTGCACTTGGGTTCCTGTCAGGCACTCAGGCTGTCCTTTGCTTTCTGATCCTATTTGTACAACAGGAAAGTGACCTAAATTAAAGTCTAATGTGTCATTGTAATGGTCCTGAAGGGGCAGCATCATTGGTGCAGTGTCACCCATGCCCAGGGAGGATGTGTCCCCTCCTGGTCTTCACTAGAGCTTCTGGTTCTCAGCAAGAGGTCTTAGCTGTTCTGGGTGGTACAGGGGAGCAGTTCAGTGCTCTAAGGTAAAGTTCTTTGTCTGTGGTACTCTCCTGACCCGGCAGGGATGGGTGGTGGTGGTGTAGATCCCAAGGTAGGGAAGAGTCTATATTTTACATATATGAGTTTGTTCAGAGCTAGGCCCTACAGGTTAGCAGTGGGTGCCTAGGGAGTATGGAGGTTTGTAGCTCCAGACTAGGCATAAGACTCTGGTAAGTAAGAACCTCAGGGACATAGATGGTATGGGATGATCAGGAGGGGAGCTGACTGTGGCCTGGGGACCTGAGACACAGGTGGGGTGGGTGAATAGGAATGGTAGTGTCTGACTTGGTGACCTGGTACATGGGAAGGTGGGGTGAGCTGGAGGGGGAGTGGGCCATAGTCTAGGGTTTCCCGCTCAAGAGTGAAAGCCAGTAGAGGGCCAGCCTTCCTTGCTTTCTTGGCTGGGGTCCTGCTGTGTGGAGGAGCTCTAGGTCTTGGATTCTCAAGCCCCATCACTTCCCAGAATCTCTTTTCTCTCAGGTCTATCTTAGGTGGTCTCTTGAAAGGAGAGGCATACGGCTGCCTCAGGTCCGCCAGGGAACACCTGCTCCTGCTGTAGTTCCTCAGGTACTGATAAGGGAGTGGAAGATGTCTTCTATGGACTTCCCAGTCTACAGTTTGAGCAGTCATAGGCTTTCCTCATTACTCACTGCAGAGGTCTAGCTAAACTATAGGCACTATTGCCTGCTTGGGTCTTAGTCACCTCCTGTGGCACAATATGTCTTGTGGGCTACAGTGTGACAAGATATGACATCCCAGGAGGAAGCTCTGGACCTTCCTGTCATCTCTCAGCTGTGCAAAGCTACTGTGGATCACTATCACATAATAGATCCACCCATCTACACTTTGTTTTCTGTGTGCCTCTTCTACAGTATCCATGGTCTAGGTCTGAAGAGTGCTGCTCTACGTACTATGGACATGTGCCAGGAAAAATACATAGCTGTTCTCGTTTGCTCCTCTGTTGCTATGATAAATATCACAACCAAGAGCAACTTGGGGAAGAAAGGGTTTATTTCATAACTTAAAATCTATCACTTAGGGAAGTCAGGACAGAATCATAGATGGAGATGAAGCAAAAATCATGGAGGAATGCTGCTTATTTGCCTTGCTACCTCTGGCTTGCTCAGCTATGTTTCTTGTATGGTCCAGGCCCAGCTGCCTAAGTATGACACCACCCACAGTGAGCTTGGCCTTCCTACATTAGTTACCAGTCAAGAAAAGGCCCACAGACATTCCCATAGATCAATGTAATGCAGGCAATTCCTTAATAGATGTTTTATCCTTCCAAGTGTGTCAAGTTAATAACCAGGATTAGCCATTATAGTGTTGTAGACATGTGCCCTAGAAATATCCAGGTAAGGAAACTGGATCTGTACAATGAGATGACCAGAGCTGGGCCTACTTGTTAGGGCTGAGTTGTTCTCCCAGCCTCTGCCTCATGGCTGGAGTCTTCTGGGACCCTATTCCAGGAACCCTATCTTGCCTAACCATATCCTGTCAGATTCTGTCCTGACAGGTTTCACCCTGTCCTACCTTGTTTATTCAACTCCACACTTTAACACATTCTGTCCCAAGTACCTAGTTCTTGGCTTGAGTACTCTGAATGGGACTTGGAGCGCCACTGAAGACTAGACATTCAGGTAGGTGGAAAAGTCACTCTGTACATTCATCTTATGTATGAGTCAGAGCAGGTTCATTGTAGAGCTGCTGAGAGCAGTTGGTGAGATGTGGGTGCCCTTATGGGATGTGGAGATACAGGTAGAAGGGGAGAGAAGAAGATGGGAGGGGAGTGGAGAAAAAAATACAGCTCAATAAAAACAATTGGAAAAAGAAAAATGGTTAGAAACAACTTTTACTCCATTATTAAACTTCTGGATCAGGATGTCAGACAGAGGACATATCAGACATGATGGCTGGTATGTACTCAGAAGACAATGGCAATGGAAAGCCGAGGGTCCAGGTCCTGAAGGTGGGACTCAGAGTCTTGGTGTGTTGGACTGGCTTTGGCAGTCCTAGGGCCTAGCACTGCAGTGGACTAGACAGTGGAAACAGGAGTACTCCTGATGTCCAGGCATGGGAGAGTGCATTGTGACTTTGGTCTGCCTCTGCCCTAGAGAGGTGTTCTCCACATTCTTGAGGCCACCACTGTCAGTGTACTTCACTCCAGAAGGGAATCCCCTAGGTAAACACCAGCAGCAGAAATCTTCATTTCTGATTGGCGGACCAGGACTGAGCTAGCTCCCTGGGCCAGAGCAGACCTGAGACAGCAAACTCTACCAGAACAGGTACAGGGGAACAACCGCTTAGCAAGTGAGCCAGAGCCAGAGACTGCTGAGGGTCCAGATGTGAATCTGGGACCTTCAAGGGAGTAGACCTAAGCCAGGACCCCTGTGGGTATGGGTGAGAGTCTAGGATCTCCAAGGAACTAGGTCTGAGCCAGGACCTATGTGGGTCTGGGCGTGAGTGAACCTGGGACCTCCGAGGGAATAGGCAGGAACCAGAGATCTCTTCTGGTCTAGGTGTGAGGGAGTAGGCCAGGATTTGGTCTGGGACATCAAAGGGAATAGGCAGGAACCGAAAACCTCTGTGGGTCCCAGTGTGAGTCTGGGACCTCTCTGAGGGAGTAAGCCTGAGCCAGGTCCTCTGTGGGTCTGGGCGCACCTGAGCCAGAGACATTTGCAGGAGCAGATCCAGACCAGAATTTACAGAACCAGGTCAAAGCCAGTAACCTAGGCTAGAGCAGGCCTGAGACAGCAAACTCCAAGGGAGTGGAGCAAAGCCTGGGAGCTCAGAGTTACCTCCAGGAACACAGAAAGACAAAAGAGGTAACTAGAACCAAGGCACTGACTGTATCACGAGGAACAATCATCTGATCCTTGGATTACTGGCACCTAGAATATTAATCAACAGAATCACAGACAGCCCCAACCACACCTATTAGAGGAAAGATGAGTAGAAAAGGTAAGAAAACACACAACACCACAAAGAGCAACATGAAACCAGTAAAACCTAAAGACCCTACAACAGCAAGACTTGAACAACCAAATATAGATGAAGCAGAAGAAAATGACCTAAAAAATAACTTTAGGAGAATATTTGAAACTCTTAAAGAGGAAATGAGAAATTCCCTCAAAGAAATGGAGGGAAAGACAAAAAATTGGAAGACATCAGCAAATCCCTTAAAGAAAACCAAGAAAAAGCAATCAAACTTATGAAAGAAACTATTCAAAACTTGAAAACTGAAGTAGAGACACTAAAGAAAACATAAACCAAAGGAATGATAGAAACAGAAATCATGAGAAAACAATCAGGAACCACAAATGCAAGCATGAAGAGCAGTATACAAGAGATGGAAGAGAGAATCTAAAGTGCTTGAAGATACAATAGAGGAAATAGACTCATGAGTCAAAGAAAACATTAAATCTAACAAAAGCTTAACCCAAAATATTCAGGAAATATGGGACACCATGAAAAGACCAAACCTAAGAATAATAGGTATAGAAGAAGGAGAAGAAGTTAAACTCAAATGCACAGAAAATATATTAAACAAAATCATAGAAGAAAATTTTCCTGCCGGGCAGTGGTGGCACACGCCTTTAATCCTAGCACTTGGGAGGCAGAGGCAGGCAGATCTCTTTGAGTTTGAGACCAGCCTGGTCTACAAGAGCTAGTTCCAGGACTGGCTCCAAATCTGCAGAGAAACCCTGTCTCGAAAAACCAAAAAAAAAAAAAAAAAAAAGAAAGAAAACTTTCCCTACCTAAAGAAAGATATGCCTATGAAGACATAAGAAGCTTACAGAAACCAAATAGACTGGATCAAAAAAGTCCTCTCACCACATAATAATCAAAACACTAAACATACAGAGTAAAGAAAGAATATTAAAAACTGCAAAGGAAAAAGGCCAAGTAACATATAAAGGCAGACCTATTAGAACAACACCTGACTTTTCATTGGAGACAATGAAAGACAGAAGGTCATGGTCAAGTGATATGCAGACATTAAGAGACCATGGATGCCAGCCCAGACTATAAATACCCAACAAAACAGTCAATCACCATAGAAGGACAAAAAAAGATATTCCATGACAAAACCAGATTTAACCAATACCTGGCCACAAACCCAACCCTACACAAAATACTAGAAGGAAAACTCCAACCCAAGGAAGTTGGCTACATCAACAAAAACACAGACAATTGATGGTCTCATAGCAGCAAATCCCAAAGAAGGGAAAACACACAAATTAACATCACCAACAATGAAATCTAAGTTAACAGGAGATAGCAATCACTGGTCATTAATATCCATTAATATAAATGGACTCAACTCACCTATAAAAAGGCAAAGGCTAACAGATTGGATACGAAAACAGAATCCATTCTTCTTTTGCATACAAGAAACACACCTTAACCTAAAAGACAGACATCATCTCAGAGTAAAGTGTTGGGAAAAACATTCCAATCAAATGGGCCTAAGAAAAAAGCAGGTGTAGCTATCATAATATCTAACAAAATAGACTTCAAACTAAAATCAATCAAAAGAGACAAACAAGCACATTTCATATTAGTCACAGGGAAAACCCATCAAGAGGAAATCTCAATACTGAACATCTATGCCCTAAATACAAGAGAACTCTCCTATGTAAAAGAAACACTTCTAAAACTTAAATCATACATTAAACCCCACACACTAATAGTGGGAGACTTCAACACTCCACTCTCACCACTGGACAGGTCAGTCACCCAAAAAAACTGAACAGAGAAATAAGGGAACTAACAGATGTTGTGACTCAAATGGACTTAACAGACATCTATAGAACATTCCATCCAAATATAAAACAATATACCTTCTTCTCAGCACCTCATGGAACCTTCTCAAAAATTCACCACAAAAAGTTAATCCATTCTTCCATTTGGGCCTTGGACTTCCAACAGGGCAGGGCACCATGCCCTCTTTCAAGGAAGAAGGGGGAGGGAGGAGGGGTGGGGGGTAGTGGGAGGGGACCGGGAGAAGGGGAAGAAAGGAAAAATTTTTTTTTTCATCTTTAATTATGTTCTTGAATGGAAAAAATAAAACAAAACAATGTATGGAAAAAAAATAATAAAAAATAAAAAAAAATAAAAAAAAATTCACCACATACTCAGTAACAAAACAAACCTCAACAAATACAAAAATTTGGAATAGCCCCATGTATCTTATCAGATCACCATGGTTTAAAACTAGAAGTCAACAACAGTACTAATTCCAGAAAGCCCTCAAACACATTGGAAAGTAAAGAATGCTCACCTGAATCATCAATGGGTCAAGGAAGAAATAAAGGGAGAAATTAAAGACTTCCTAAAATTCAATGAAAATGACCATACAATATACTCAAATTCATGGGACACAATGAAAGCAGTGTTAAGAGGAAAGTACATAGCACTAAATGCCTATATAAAGAAGCTGGAAAAATCCCACACTAATTTGAAAACTTTAGAACAAAAAGAAGCAAACTCACCTAAGAGAACTAGATGGCAGGATAATCAAATTGAGAGCTGAAATCAACAAAATAGAAACAAATAAAACAACACAAAGAATCAATAAGACAAAGAGTTGGTTCTTTGAGAAAATAAAAAAAATAGACAAACCTTTATCCAAACTAACCGAAAGGCAGAGAGAGAATATCCAAATTGACAAAATCAGAAATGAAAAGAGGGCCATAACAACAGACATGGAGAAATACAGAGAATCATCAGGTCATATTTTGAAAACCTGTACTCCACAAAATTGGAAAACTTAAAGGAACTGGACAACTTTCTGGATAAATATCACTTGCCAAAATTAACTCAAAACCAGATAAACAAATTAAATAGACCTATAACTGCTGAAGAAAAAGAAACAGTCATCAAAATTCTCCCAATCAAAAAAGCTCAGGACCAGATGGTTTCAGCTCAGAATTCTACAAGATTTTCAAAGAAGAACTAATACCAATACTCCTCAAATTATTCCACACAATAGAAACAGAAGGAACATTGCCAAACTCTTTTTTATGAGGCTACAATTACCCTGATACCCAAACCACAGAAAGACATTACTAAGAAAGAGAATTACAGACCAATTTCACTCATGAATATTGATGCAGAAATACTAAATAAAATACTGGCAAATCGAATCCAAGAACACATCAGAACCACCATTCACCATGGTCAAGTCAGCTTCATCCCAGAGATGCAGGGATGGTCAACGTAATCCACCACATAAACAAACTGAAAAATAAAAACCACATGATCATCTCATTAGATGCCGAAAAAGCTTTCGACAAAATACAACATCCCTTCATGATAAAGGTCTTGGAGAGACATGGGATACGAGGAACATAACTAAACATAATAAAGGTAATATACAGCAAGCCAACAGCCAACATCAAACTAAATGGAGAGAAACTCTCTGCAATTCCACTGAAATCAAGAACAAGACAAGGTTGTCCACTCTCTCATTATCTATTCAATATAGTTCTTGAGGTCCTAGCCAGAGTAATAAGACACCAAAAGGAGATTAAGAGGATACAAATTTGAAAAGAAGAAGTCAAACTCTCACTATTTGCTTATGATATGATAGTTTACATAAGCAACCCTAAAAATTTTACCAAGGAACTTCTACAACTCATAGACACTTTCAGTAATATAGCAGGATACAAGATAAGATCAAAAACACTGATGACAACTTATGCTGGAGAAGTTGTGGGGTAAAGGGAACACTTCTGCATTGCTGGTGTATTTGCAACCTGGTACAGCCCCTTTGGATGTCAGTGTGGCAATTTCTCAGAAAATTAGGAAACAACCTTCCTCAAGAACCAGCATACTTTTGGGTATATATCCAAAGGATGTTCAATCATGCCACAAGGACATGTGCTCAACTATGTTCATAGCATCATTGTTTGTCATAGCCAGAACCTGGAAACAACCTAAATGACCCTCGATCGAAGAATGGATAAGGAAAATGTGGTACATTTACACAATGGAGTACTACACAGCACAAAAAATAACGACAGCTTGAATTTTGCAGGAAAATGGATGGAGCTAGAAAACATCATTTTGAGTGAGGTAACCCAGACACAGAAAGACAATTATCACATATACTCACTCATATGTGGTTTTTAAACATAAAGCAAAGAAAAGCAGCTCACAGATCAGAATTCCAGAGAATTTAGACAACAATGAAGACACTAAGAGAGACTTACATAGATTTAATCTACATGGGAAGTAGAAAAAGACAAGATCTCCTGAGTAAATTGGGAACATGGGGACCTTGGGGGAGGGTTGAAGAGGGGGGGGAAGAAGCAGGGAGGGGAGCAGAGAAAAATGAGGAGTTGAATAAAAATCAATAAAAAAGATAAAAAAGAAATCTTCATTTCTTTAGTTTTGGTAAGAAGCAATACAAGGTTTGCATATGTAGTGGTAAACCTAACAGTTGTTACTGAGAGAAATAATTAATTGAAGAGGTAAATACAAGGTATAGGATACTTCCTAATGAGTTATTTGTCAGGCAGGTCCTATCATAATTTTATGGTAAGATCCTATTGCTGAAGACATCACACTTTGGACAAAGAGATATAGACATCAATTTTCTTTTCTTTTCTTTTATTGAGCTATACATTTTTCTTTGCTCCCCTCCTTGCCTCTCCCCTCCCATGTAGATTAGATCCATGTATGTTTCTCTTAGGGTCCTCATTGTCGTTTAGGTTCTTTGGGATTGTGACTTGTAGGCTGGTTTCCTTTGCTTTATTTTTAAAAACCACTTATGAGTGAGTACATATGATAATCGTCTCTCTGGATCTGGGTTACCTCAGTCAATATGATGTTTTCTAGATCCATCCATTTACCCGCAGATTTCAAGATGTCACTATTTTTTTGTGCTGTGTAGTACTTCATTGTGTAAATGTACCACATTTTCTCTATCCATTCTTCAGTCGAGGGGCAATTAGGTTGTTTCAAGGTTCTGGCTATGACAAATAATGCTATGAACATAGTTAAATACATGTCCTTGTGGCATGATTGAGCATCCTTTGGATATATATCCAAAAGTGATATTGCTGGTTCTTGAAGAAGGTTGTTTCCTAATTTTCTGAGAAATCGCCATAGTGACATCCAAAGGGGCTGTACCAGCTTGCACTCCCACCAGCAATGCAGGAGTGTTCCGTTTACCCCACAACCTCTCCAGCATAAGTTGGAAGACATCGATTTCAAACTTACTGGGAAGCTTCCTCTCAGCTGGTTAGTTTTTATAGTATTAGAAGGTGCTATGTAGACTGCTGGGAGGGAACAGTCATAAACGGTTTTACCTAGTGATAGCCCCTGTATGCTTCAGTACTGATCTGCCAGGTATGATGTGTGCAATGAGTAGCAAGACTTAGTTATACTGTGACTGCGGGCTTTCTGACTGGATTTGAGGCTTGTTTCACAGGGAGGTATTTAATGCCTGTATGGTAATCCTGCTCAAAAGGCCCTAACTGGGGAGATGATAGGCTGTAGGACGGAACGTGCTATTGTTATTTTGCTAAATGGTTGTGCTGTCATATTTCTTTCTAAATATTATACTCATAGACCTGGGCTGCTCTCAACCTTGAGCAAAGAAACTTTCTTTTGCAGAGGGGTGCAGCCAGTGGAGAGAAGCCCCACTGGTGAGAGTGATGAGACCAAGAGACCAAGTGTTCACCTCTAAACAAGACATCTGTAGTAACTCCCTGCCACTCACTGAAGAGCAGGGGACATTGTAGAAGAGGAGGCAGAAAGAAGGAAGAGAGAGGGGATGGGGAGGAGAGCTGTGACGTGCTAGCTTCCAGACATGGCTGGCACATTCATGATTTCCCAGCAACTGCGGTTACTTGTACAAGATCAAATCAACCAAAATTCAAGTATAAATAGAATGGATAACATCCAGGCCCTACATTTTACTGAGGAGCTATTGGCAAAGGCTAGTTGCTGGAGATGGAAAATCATTCTTCCCTGAGGATGTGTTTCCTGGTATATTCCTCATGCTCCAGTAGACAATACCACACTCATGCAATATATGGGCAGCACAAATTAAACTTAGTGGATTATTAAAAGACAAAAGACATGAAAAACCCAAACTGAGATAAAACTGGAAATGAAAAAGTTAAGAGGTAAAACAAAAACCTAGAAGTTAAGCCTCATCAAGAGTATAAGACATGGAAGAGAACCGAAGACAAGGTAGAAGAAATGATTACTTCAGTCAGAGAAAATGAAATGTCAAATTTAAAAACACCCAGGCACAATACATCCAGGAAATCATGTACACCATGAAAAGACCAAATCTGTGAATAATAGGAATAGAGGATGGAGAAAAAACCTAGATCAAAAGCTCAGAAAATATCTTCAACAAAACCATAGAAGAAAATTTTCCTTAAAGAACAGGGTGCCTACTAGGTCCAAGAAGCATACAGAATACCAAATAGACAGGACAAGGAAAGAAATTTCCAATGACAGATAATAATCAAGCATTAAATGTACAGAACAAAGAAAAGATATTAAAATCTGTAAGGGAAAAAGATCAAGTAACATATAAAGTCAGGCCTATTAGAAATAATTTTTCTCAATGAAGACTTTAAAAAGCCAAAAGGGCAAGGACAGATATTCTACAAATTCTAAGAGACTATATATGCCAGTTCAGACTACTATAACCAGCAAAACTATCAATCACAATAAATAGATAAAGAAAAACATTCCACAATAAAACCAAATTTAAGTAGTATTTATCTACAAATCCAGCTATAGAGAAGGTGCTAGAAGGAAAACTTCAACTTGAAGAGGTTAACCGCACCCAAGAAAACACAAGGAATAGTCTGAGACCAAATCAAAAGAGGGGGGAAGCCTACACCATAACGACAAAATAACAAGAATCAATAAACATAATTATCAATATGAGTGATCTCAATTTCTCAGTAAAAAGAGACAAACTAACATATTGTATTAGAAAACAGGCTCCATCCTTCTACCTCATCCAAGAAACATACCGTACCTCATGGACAAACATCACCTCAGGGTAAAAAGATGGAAAAATATTGCAAACAAGTGGACCCAGGAAACAAGCAAGTATAGGCATTTTAATATCTCACAAAATAGACTTCAAACCAAAGCTAATCAGATTAGAAGAGGGAGACGGAGACTACATGATCATTAAAGGAAAAACCCACCAAAAAGATATTGCAATTCCAAACATCTATGTAACAAACACAAGAGTTTGTTTATGAGAGAAACACTACTACAGCTAAAATCACATGTTGCCTCTCACACACTGATAGTGAGAGATTTAAATACCCCACCATTGACAACAGACAGGCCATCCAGACAAACACTAAACAGAGAAATACTGGAGTTAAATTACATCATAAACCAAATGGACCTAACAAATATTTACAAAAAATTTTACCTCAACACAGAAGAATATACCTTCTTCTCAGTACCACATGGAAGTTTCTCCAAAATTGACCACATACTCAGACACAAAGCAAGTCTGAAAAGATGCAAGAAAGTTGAAATAACACCCTGTATTCTAGCAGACCACTGTGGATTAAAGCTTGATATCAACAACAACTGAAAGCTTACAAACTCATGGAAACGGAACAACTCTCTACTGAATGAAAAAAATTAGTCAAGACAGAAAATAAGAAATTAAAGACTTTCTGGAATTGAATACACTATATGTTCAAATTTATGAAATACAATGAAGGCTGTTCTAAGAGATACGTTCATAGCACTAAGTGCTTATATAAAAATTGGAAATTTGTCATACTAGTAACTTGATAGACACCTAAAAACTCTAGAACAAGAAGAAGAGATCACACCCAAAGGGCATAGGAATAGGTAATTTTTTTCTATAGGTACCACTTATCAAAGTTAAATCAAGATGTGATAAGCAAATTAAACAGACATACAATCCCTCCTGAAACAGAAGCAGTCATCAGAAGCCTCTCAATTGAAAAGAGGCCTGGGACAGATAATCTACCAGACTTTCAAAGAAGAGTTAATGCCAGCAATCCTCAAATCATCCCACATAATAGAAACAGAAAGGGTATTGCCCAATTAATTTTATGAGACCACAATAACTGTGATACCTAAACCACACAAAGACCCAACAAAGAAAAATATTAAAGGCAAATTTCCCTTATGAATATAGATAAAAAATTCTCAAATCAAGCACAAGAACACGTCAAAAAGATCACCCACTATGATAAAACAGGCGTCACCCTAGAGATACAGGGATGCTTTAACTTATGTAAATCAATGAATATAATTCTTCATATAAGCAGACTGAAGTAAAAATTAAACGATCATCTCATTATATTCAGAAAAGGCCATAGACAAAAATCCAAAACCCCTTCATGATAAAAACCTAGAGACACTAGGCATACAAAAGAAACACCTCAATAAATAAAAATTATTTATAACAATCCCATAGTCAATATCAAATTAAATGGAGAGAAACTCAAAGAATTTCCACTAAAATCCGGAACAAGACAATGTTGTGTACTCTATCCAGACATAGTCAATGAAGTCTTAGCTAGAGCAATACAACACCTGAAGGAGTTCAAGGAAATAAAAATAAGAAAGGAAGAAGTCAAAATATGCAAGTGATATCAAAAATATAAAAAATGCAGATGATATTATTTCACACATAGAAGACCCTAAAAACCCTACCATGAAACTTCTACAGCTGATAAACAATTTCAGCAAAGTATCAGGATACAAGACTAATGCACAAAAATCAGTAGAAACAGTTTGAGAAATAAATTGGGAA
Source organism: Ondatra zibethicus (assembly GCA_004026605.1). NCBI lineage: Eukaryota > Metazoa > Chordata > Mammalia > Rodentia > Cricetidae > Ondatra > Ondatra zibethicus. The sequence goes on from PVIU01017762.1 coordinate 17,854, forward strand.
ATAATACCTTTCACATTTCCCTCAAAAACATCTTGGGACAACTCTAACCAAGCAAATGAAAGACTTGTATAATAAAAACTTTAAGACATTGAGGAAGGAAATTGGAGAAGATATTAGAAGTTGGGAAAATCTATGATCATGGATAGGTAAGATAAATTGTGAAAATGGCCATTCTACCTAAAACAATCTACAGATCCAAGACAATCACTATCAAAATTCTAAAACAATTCTTCACAGACATTGAAAGGACAATTAACAGCTTCATAAAGAAACACAAAGAATCCTGATAATAAAAGAACTGCTCCAGGTACCGCCATCCCTGATTTCAAGTTGTACTACAAAGTTACAGTAATAAAGGCATCATGATATTGGCATAAATACAAACACATTGATCAATGAAATCAAGTTGAAGACCCAGATGTAAATCTACACACTTACAAACACCCAGTTTTTGATAAAGAAGCCAGAAAACACACTCTTGAAAAATGACAGCTTCATCAACAAATGGTGCTGGTCAAAATGGATGTCTGCAATGTCTGCATGTAGAATAATGGAAATAGATCCATACTTAATACACTGTGCAAACTCAACTCCAATTGGATCAAGGACCTCAATTTAAAACTAGATACATTGAACCTTTTTAAATTTTTATTATTGAGCTATATATTTTCTCTGCTCCCCTCTCTTCATCTCGTCTCCTCTTCTACCCTTTCCCATGGTCCCATGCTCCCATGTACTTACTCAGGAGATCTTATCTTTTTCTACTTCCCATGTACATTAGATACATGTATATCTCTCTTAGGATCCTCTTTGTTGTCTAGGTTCTATAGGATTGTGAATTGTAGGGTGGTTTCTCTTTGCTTTATATCTAAAAGCCACTTATGAGTGAGTACACATTATAATTGTCTTCCTGTGTCTGGGTTACCTCACTCAATATGTTTTCTAGATCCATCCATTTACTCGCAAATTTCAAGATGTCATCATTTTTTTCTGCTGTATAATACTCCATGGTATAAATGTACCACATTTTCTTTTTTTTTCATTTCTTTTTCATTTATTCTCTCATATACCTCATATTGACCACACAGTTTCCCCTCCCTCCTCTCCTTGCAATCTCTCCCTCCATCTCTCCTCTCCCACAGATCAACTTCTCCTCCATTTCCCTTCAGAAAAGAGCAGACCTCCCAGGGGTATCAACCAAACATGGCATAACAAGTTACAATAGGACTGGGCACATACACTCATATCAAGGCTGGACAAGGCATTACCTAGGAGGAAAAGGGTTCCAAAAGCAGGCAAAAGAGTCAGAGATGGCCCCTGTTTCCACTATTAGGAGTCCTGAAAGAACACCAAGCTACTCAGCATGACATATATGTAGAGGACCTAGGTCTGACCTATGCAGGCTTCCTGATGATCACTTCCATCTCTGTGAGTCCCTATGAGCCCTGATTAGTTGATTCTATGGGCCATGTTCTTGTGGTGTCCTTGACTTCACTGGCTCCCCCAATCCTTTCTTTTCCTTTTTTTGCAGGATTCCTCAAATTCTGCCTAATGTTTAGCTGTGGTCTCTGTACCTGCGTCTATCAGTTGCTTGTACCACATTTTCTTTATCCATTCTTTGGTTGAGGGGCATCTAAGGCTGTTTCCAGGTACTGGCTATGACAAATAATGTTGCTTTGAACATAGTTGAGCCCATGTCCTTGTGGTATGATAGAGCATCCTTTGGGTATATATACCAAAAACTGGTATTGCCGGGTCTTGAGGTAGGTTGTTTCCTAATTTTCTGAGCAATCACCATACTGATTTTCAAAGTGGCTGTACCAGCAATGGAGGAGTGTTCTCTTTACCCCATATCCTCTCTAGCATAAGCTGTCATCAGTGTTTTTGATCTTGGCCATTCTTACAGGAATCTCAGAGTTGTTTTGATTTGCATTTCTCTGATGTCAAAGGATGTTGAACACTTCCTTAAGTGTCTTTCAGGCATTTTAGATACATCTGTTGAGAGTTCACTATTTAGGCATGTACCCAATTTTTTTTTATTTAGGAAGTGGTTCCCTGTGCCAATGCATTCAAGTGTACTTCCCACTTTCTCTTCTTTAAGGTTCAGTGTGATTGGTTTTATGTTGAGGTCTTTGATCCATTTGGACTTGAGTTTTGTGCATGGTGATAGATATGGATCTATTTTCATTCTTCTACATGTTGATATCCAGTTTTGTTGAATATGCTTTCTTCCATTTGATATTTTTGCTTCTTTGTCAAAAATCAGGTGTTCGAAGGTGTGTGGATTGATATCCGGGTCTTCTATTCGGTTCCATTGGTCCTCCTGTCTGTTTTTATGCCACTACCAACCTGTTTTCAGTACTGTAGCTCTGTAGGAGAGTTTGAAGTCAGGGATTGTGATGTCTCCTGGAGTTCCTTTATTGTACAGGATTGTTTTGGCTATCTTGGGTTTTTTGCTTTTCCATATGAAGTTCAATATTATTCTTTTGAGGTCTGTGAAGATTTTTGCTGGGATTTTGCTGGGCACTGCATTGAATCTGCAGAATGCTTTTGGTAAGATTGCCATTTTTACTATGTTAATTCTATCTACTCAAGAGCATGGGAGATATTACATTTTCTGGTGTCTTCTTCAATTTCTTTCTTCAAAGATTTAAAGTTCTTGTCATACAGGTCTTCCACTTGTTTGGTTAGATTACTACAAGGTATTTTATGTTCTTTGTGACTATTGTGAAGGATGATATTTCTCTGACTTCTTTCTCAGCCCATTTATCTAATCTGTGTAAAGGAGGGCTACTGATTTTTTTTTTAGTTGATCTTTTATCCTGCCACATCACTGATGGTGTTTATGAATTGTAGAAGTTCCTTGGTAGAATTTTTGGGGTTGCTTATGCAAACTATCATATCATCAGCAAATAGTGAGATTTTGACTTCTTCTTTTCCAATTTGTATCCCCTTGATCTCCTTTTATTGTCTTATTGCTCTAGCTAGAACCGCAAGTGCTATATTGAATAGATAATTAAAGAGTGGGCAGCCTTGCCTTGTTCCTGATTTCAGTGGGATCGCTGTGAGTTTCTCTCTATTTAGTTTGATGCTGGCTGTTGGCTTGCTGTATATTGCCTTTATAATGTTTAGTTATGTTCCTTGTATCCCTGCTCTCTCCAAGACCTTTATTATGAAGGATGTTGTATTTTGTCAAAGGCCTTTTCAGCATCTAATGAGATGATTAAGTGTTTTGTTTTAAAATGGTGAATTACATTGACAGATTTTCATATGTTGAATCATCCCTGCATCTCTGGAATGAAGCTGATTTGATCATGGTGGATGATGGTCTGATATGTTCTTGGATTCGATATGCCAGTATTTTATTTAGTATTTTTGCCTCAATGTTCATGAGTGAGATTGGTCTGTAATTCTCCTTCTTAGTAATGTCTTTGTGTGGTTTGGTATGAGGGTAATTGTAGCCTCCTAAAAAGAGTCTGACAATATTCCTTTTGTTTCTATTGTGTGGAAGAATTTGATAATTATTGGTATTAGTTCTTCGTTGAAAATCTTGTAGAATTCTGAGCTGAAACCATCTGATCATGGGCTTTTTTTGATTGGGAGACTTTTGATGACTGTTTCTATTTCTTTAGCAGTTATGGATCTATTTAATTTGCTCATCTGGTTTTAATTTAATTATGGAAAACGATTTTTAGTCAAAAAATTGCCCACTTCCTATAAGTTTTCCAATTTTGTGGAGTAAAGGTTTTCAAAGTATGCCCTGAGGATTCTTTGTATTTCCTCAGTGTCTGTTGTGACCCTGTTTTCATTTCTGATTTTGTTAATTTGGATATTGTCTCTTTGCCTTTTGGTTAGTTTGGATAAAGTTTTGCCTATTTTGCTGATTTTCTGGAAGAGCCAACTTTTTGTCTCATTGATTCTTTGTATTATTTTATAAGTTTCTATTTTGTTGATTTCAGCTCTCAATTTGATTACTTCCTGCCTACTAATCCTCCTGGGTGAGTTTTCTTCTTTGTGTTCTGGAGTTTTCAGGTGTTCTGTTAACTTACTAATGTGGGATTTTTCCAGATTTTTTATGTAGGCATTTAGTGCTATGAACTTTCCTCTTAACACTGTTTTCATCGTGTCCCATAAGTTTGGGCATGTTGTATGGTCATTTTCATTGAATTGTTGAAAGTCTTTAATTTCTCCCTTTATTTCTTCCTTGACCCATTTGTGATTCAGGTGAACATTGGTTAATGCCCATGTGTTTGAGGGCTTTCTGAAATTAGTGTTGCTATTGAATTCTAATTTTATGCCATGGTGATTTGATAAGATGCATGGAGTTATTCCAATTTTTTTGTATCTTGTGGAGGTTTGCTTTGTTACCTAGAATGTGGTGAATTTTCGAGAATGTTCCATGAGGTGCTGAGAAGAAGGTATATTCTTTTATTTTTGGATGGAATGTTCTATAGATATCCGTTAAGTTCATTTGAGTCATAACTTCTGTTAGTTCCCTTATTTTTCTGTTAAGTTTCTGTCTGGCAGACCTGTTCAGTACTGAGAGTCAGGTGTTAAAGTCACCTGCTATTAGTATTAGTATGTGTGGTTTAATGTGTGATTTAAGCTTTAGTAGTGTATATATATATATATATATATATATATATATATATATACATACATACATACATATATATGAGGGTGCCCTTGTGTTTGGGGCATAGATGTTCAGTATTGACATTTACTCTTGACAGATTTTTCCTGTGATTAATATGAAATGTGCTTGTTTGTCTCTTTTGATTGAGTTTAGTTTGAAGTTTATTTTGTTAGATATTAGGATAGCTACACCAGCTTGTTTCTTAGGTCCGTTTAATTGGAAAATTTTCCCCAAACTTTTATTCTGAGGCAATGTCTGTCTTTGAGGCTGAGGTATGTTTCTTGTATGTAGCAGAAGGATGAATTCTGTGTTCATATTTAATCTGTTAGCTTGTGTGTTTTTATAGGTGAGTTGAGTCCATTTATATTAAGGGATATTAATGACCAATGATTGCTAGTTCCTGTAATTTTAGTTTTTGTTGTTGGTGATGTTATTGTGTATGTATTTTTTCATTCTTTGGGATTTGCTGCTGTGAGATAATCTATTGTCTGTGTTTTTGTAGATGTAGCTAACTTCCTTGGGTCGGAGTTTTCCTTCTAGTACTTTGTGTGGGGCTGGGTTTTTGGCTAGGTAGTGGTTAAATCTGGTTCTATCATGCAATATATTGTTTTGTCCTTCTATGGTGACTGAAAGTTTTGCTGGGCCTTGTATTCTGGCCTGGCTGCCACGGTCTCTTAATGTCTGCATAATGCTTGACCAGAACCTTATGGCTTTCATAGTTTCCATTGAGAAGTCAACTGCAATTCTGATAGGTCTGCCTTTTTATGTTACTTGGCAGCTCTTAATATTCTTTCTTTATTCTGTATGTTTAGTGTTTTGATTTTTATGTGGTGAGGGGACTTTTTTTTTGATCCAGTATATTTGATAACCTGTAAGTTTCTTGTATCTTCATATGCATGTCCTTCTTTAGGTTGGGAAAGTTTTCTTCTATGATTTTGTTTAACACATTTTCTATGCTTTTGAGCTGGATTTCTTCTCTTTCTTCTATCCCTATTATTCTTAGGTTTGGTCTTTTCATGGTGTCCCATATTTCCTGGAAATTTTGCATTAAGCTTTTGTTAGATTTAATCCTTTCTTTGACCCACGAGTCTAATTCCTTTATTGTGTCTTCAGCACTTGAGATTCTCTCTTCTATCTCTTGAATTCTACTCTTTATACTTGCACTTGTGGTTCCCAATCATTTTCTCATATTTTATGTTTTCAGAATTCCCTCGGTTTGGATTGTCCTTATTGTCTCTATTTTGGTTTTCAAGTCTTGAATCATTTCTTTCATCTGTTTGATTGCTTTTTCTTGGTTTTCTTTAAGTGACTTGTTGATTTTTCCAATTTTTTGTTTGTCTTTTACTCCATTTCTTTGAGGGAGTTTTTCATTTCCTCTTTAAGGGCCTCAAATATTCTCCTAAAGTTATGTTTTTAGGTGATTTTCTTCTGCATCATCTATATTGGTGTGTTCACGTCTTGCTGTTGTGGGGCCACTAGTTTTTGTTGGTGCTGTGTTGCTCTTTGTAGTGTTGAGTGTGTTCTTACCTTGTCTACCTATCTTTTCCTCTGATTAGTATAGTTGAGGTTTTGCCTCTGGTGACCAACCTTCCAGGTTGCCAGTGGATCCAAGGCTCAGATGTTTGCTCCTTATGGTGCAGTTGGGGTCATGTTTCCAGTCACCCCAGAGGTTACTTGATATTCTCTTAGGCTTCTGGGTGCTCCCTGGGGTTGCTTTGCAGTCCTGGAGGTCATTTGGACCTGCTCCCATGGAGGTCACTAGCTTGGGCCTGCTCCCACAGAGGTCTCTGGCTTGGTCCTGCTCCATTGGAGGTCATTGGTTTGGACCTGATCCCGCAGAGGTCTCTGGCTTGGTCCTGCTCTCTTAGCAGGTGCTCCCTCATACCTGCTCCTGAGGAGATTGTTAGCTTGGGCTCAAACCTGCTCCCTTGGAGGTCACGCCCTTGTACCCTGCTATACTTCTTATTAAGTTTATTTGACCACCTCTCATTCAGGACCTTGCCACTGAAGAAAGACCTACTAGTTCAGGTCAAGAGAACAGGGGTTCAGAATCTCAAGAGTTGTAAGAGCTCCTCACATTTTCTTTTTCCTTTTTTTCTCTCCTACAACACATTCTGACCACAGCCTCCCCTTCCTCCTTTCATTTCTGGTTCTCCTTCACCTCCCCTCTCCCCCAGATTCACTGTTCCTCTATTTTTTTTTTCAGAAAAGAGAAGGCCTCCCAGGGATATCACCTGAACACAGTATAACAAGATGCAATAAACCAGGCACAAGCCCTCATATCAAGGCTGGATGAATCCTTAAATTTTCAAGGAAGGGACCAGTGGGTGAGGGTTGCCTTCAGTGGTAGCTGTCAGAGTCCGCTCATGTGCCACCCATCAAGAACTCTTCACTGCACCACATGGAAGTTCAGGGCTGACCCAGCCCTCCCTTCAGAAGGGAGGGTGCTGAAGCCAGAGATACTAAGCCCTCTTACCTGCCCCTAAGCCAGGCAGGCTGGCTGGAACAGTGTTCTCATGACAGCATCAGTTTTGACTTTTTGAACAAGGAGAAAAGACTCCCCCCATCTCCCAGCTGAGATAATTGGCATACTGACCAAGCTAGGCTTTCATACTTAATAAGAAGTCTCTGTGTCATTATTTGAGAGCTGGCAGTCCAAAGAAAGACCTGCTACATAGTTGATGGGGTCTTGCTGTGAAGTCATCATTCTTTGTATTCCACATAGCTTGAGGTTTCTCTTTAAACTTTTTATCTGTTTAACCACTAGACTTAACTCCATTATAATTTTTAGTTTTCCTTTTCTCCTCAAACCATGCATTTTGCATTTGTCTTTGTCCAGCTTGTTAATTTTCATTATACTTTTGTGTAAGTAACAGCAACCACATGGCAGACTCAATACTAGGTTGTCTTGAAATTTCCTCTGATAAATCCGTGATCTAAAACTCTTCAATTTAGCCTCAGGCAGATTTTTATGACAGGAGTATAGAGCACCCACATTCTTTGCCAAAATATCACAAGAATGGTCTGTAGGTGACTTACTAATATGTTCTTCCCTTCTGAAATTTCTTGAGGCAGCCATTATAATCTATATTTGCTCTCAGCACCACTACCCTCCATATTCCTGTTAGTATGGCCAATTAAGCCCCACTTAACATGTTCAACTGCTTTCCTACTCCCAAGTCCCAAAGTCTCATTCTACCAATGAGCAACATGGTCAGACTGTTTGAGTAATACCCCACTCCTGTTACCAATGTCTGTCTTAGTCAATGTTCTATTGCTATGAAGAGTTACCATGATCAAGGTAACTCTTAAAGAGAAAAGCACTAAACTGGGGGCTTGCTTACAGTTTCAGAGGTTTAGTTCATTTTTGTCATGAAGGGTACCATGGTAGCACACATGGTACTGGAACAGTTGCTGGGACCTACATCCCGATCCATAGGTTGAAAGAGAGACTCAGGCCTTGGCATAGGCTTTTGAAACCCTAAAGCTGACCTGCAGTGGCAACTTCCTCAAACAAGGTCACACCTCCTAATCTTCTAATCCTCTCAAATAGTGCCACTCCCTGGGGAATAAGGATTCAAATACATGAGCCTATGGGAGCCATTCTTATTCAAACCACCACAGATAGTAACAATGGCCAAATTACACCAGAGATACTAAGAACTAGATACTCTGCCCTTGAGGCTAGGAGCCTCAATAGCCAGAGTAGTTCCAGAATAGCTGTTTCTCACTGAGGGGCAAAGACCACTCAGTTTAAAAGGAGGGGTGCCTCAGTAGTTCCAATCTGGAGTTCTAGAAGTTCCTGGAGAGCTGGTCTTTATTCTATGATAAAAGCTTGCAAACATTGCCTGTACTGTCCATGAAGGAAACATCATCATCATCATCATCATCATCATCATCATCATCATCATCATCAATAGCAGCAGTAGCAGCAGCAACAAAGGAGCAGGAGGGAAAGTCAAGAGAGCAAATGGTAAGAAGCATTCACCTTCAGACTCACACAGTGGCCTTTCAATGTCTGCTATACATTGCTTGTCCTTAGTAGCTCTCTGAAACCATGGAGCAAGATGCTATGACTCTCCTCAGTCTTATATCTTCCTTGATTCCAAAACCAGTACCATGTGGATGACAATACCAAGCTCTTCTGTCATCTTAGAATAGACTTTCTGTAACTATCTGTCCTGTCCCTTTAAGAGACAAGCCCCCCCCACCCCCCAGGCAGGCAGTTCTTCCTTCCTGCTTACAGCCTGACTCTCTTTTCCATCTGTCTCTCCTTTCCTCTCTCTCTCTCTCTCCCTCCCTCTCCCTCCCTCCCTCTCTGCTCTTCTCCCCTTCTCTCTTCCCTCTCCATAACTCACTAAATAAATATTCAACCTCACTCTGCCTATCCCTCTGTCTCTCGCCTGCTGTGTGGCTCCCAGGACCAGTCGCCTTCAAGACCTGCGGCGTGGTCTCATGGCCTGCCTGGCCCTGCTACCCACTGCCGCCTCTTGACCTGCAGTGTTCACTGTTTCTGCTGCTACAGCCACTTGGGGATCCATAGCATTTTTAATTTTTCCATTACACTCTCCAAATGAGTGTCTCAGCACACCTTTCCTAAGGAGGTTTCTCTTAAGTGATATTAATCTCTTCAGCAGTTACAACTGCTTCCTCAGCACTGCTCTGAAAGCTCTCCTGGCTTGAAAGTTCTTCTGCCAGACAAATTAATCTATTATCTTTAAATTGAGTGTCACACAAGTTCTTAGGATGAAAGTAGAATAAAGCCAGATTCTTGGTCAAGATATCACACAAATGGTACCTATCCTATGCTCTAATGGAGTTCTTTTCCATCTCTTTAACTTTATCAGATAGTCACTGATTATCCTCATTTCTCTTATTATTCTTGTCCTCCAAATTTCCAACAAAACAGACCATTAAGCTCTGCTTACAACATTTAAGGTCTTTTCTAACTGATAGCTCCAAATTCACCTACAGAAATAATTTCAATGTCCTTGAATAATCTAAACACAGTCAGATTTATTCCAGAAATGGCCCCCAACTCTTGGTACCGATGTTTGTCTCCATTACTTTCCTGTTGCTCTGATAAAATGCCCTAACGAAAGCAACTTAAGGAAGGAGGGGTTTATTTCTGCTAGCAGTTCAAGGTACTGTCTATAATGGTGGGCAGCCAAGGCAGTAGGAGCTTGAAGCAGCCGATCACAATATGTCTGTAGTCAGAAGACAGACATGTGTAGGGAGTGGAGGAAGCCCTGAGTAGTGAAGCACTGAGTGAACATATATTGTAGGCATGCCCAAAACCATGCTGAGAATTCCAGGGTCTTGGACCCTGGGAAACTAGCAAAGTCATTACCCATATGAGCTAGGCTGAAGATAGGTGACAAAATTCTCTATGAGAATCTGAGTATGAGTGTTTATGTGTGCAAAGACTAGTAATCACTTCTTTCTCCTCCCAGATGTTTACAACCAGAAACTGCTCACCTAGAGATTCCTCCTATTGAGACTAGCTAATCCCTTCTTCAGTGCTTTACCTAATAAACACACCGAAGTTCCAGACTATGGTCTTAGTGATTAGAGAACTCCACTTTGTCTAAGTTTCAATGTATGTGTGTTTGCGCTTTCTTTTTCCCTCACATCCCCATTCCTGGCAGTGTTCCAGGACCCAAGCCACACAGGATGCAGCAGAAATGCATGCACTCTGGTGCTTACTTTGTTCACCTTGCTTTCTCTACTGTGTATAGTTCAGAATTCTCTGCCCGGGGAATAGTCCCATTCACAGTTAAAACACAGTTAATGTGTCTTCCCATAATTGAAAAAGTAATCAAGACAATTCATAAAAGGCATCTGCACATCTATTTTCCAGAAAATTCTATATTATGTCAAGTTGACATCATTAAAAATCACACATTGTACCAAGCTTTTTGCAATTATAAGCCTCTGTGAACTACTTAAACCTCAACTCAAAGAGGGTACTACCCTTTTTGAAAGGTGTTCTATGACCAGTGACAAGCCTTAATGACTGTGGTTGATCCAAAATGAATGCTGTAATTGACCAAATGCCCCTTCTTAGGCTATGTAAGTAGGCTACTTAGCTCACCAACTTGGCCAGGAGACATTCCCATGCTGCCTCCCCTGGTGTTGCAACATCAGGTTCAATAGAAACTCTCCAGTGGTCCTTTATTTTTTTCCTTTCAGTAAGCACTTCAGGTTGAGCTAGAATCAAGAAAAAAAGAGCAGTAGCAACACTGAGGACAATAGTGTGCACAATTTGATAGCTGAATGTTCCATGGACACTTGAACTTGACACTGTTTAGTATAGCCTGCCCATCCAGTGACACCTACCTTATCTGCTGCTGGGTTCTTGAAGGTTGCAGCATCATTCTCCAACCCTGAGTCCTGGCCTCCAAGGTGAAGGGTGTCTGTTTTCTAATCCCTGGTGCTAGGTTCATGAATATCCCTGCTTGCAATGAGCCTCTGCTCCTAAGCTTTTGGTCGTGGTTTCCTAACACAAAGCCCTGGTAACCTGTGCTTTGCAGCCTGGAAGTTGCTCTCTGTGAAGGCTTTGGACTTGCCCATGGTCAGTATTCGCCCACCTGAATCCAATCATCATTCAGATTACTCTTTGATCTTACATGGATATGCCATCCACTGAGAAAGGTGGGAGGGGATGCTTGAGCCTGCACGATTCTGGCTTCACTCAGTGCTAGGTCCTAGATGGCCTTCTGGTGCCTTGGATTCCTCAGGCTGGTTTTTTAACAGATGCAGATATCCTTAGTCCTGGAGGCAGCCACTGACCACGAAATCAAGAGTTGAACAGTCTGAGAACAGCAGTGCAGGAAGAAGAGAAGTGGAAGCAGAGAAGGCAGGAAAGAGGGCAGAGCTGATAAAATGCTGTAGACCATTGGTTTATATAAGAGTTCATTGTCTTCAAGGTCAAGGAGCTCTAATCCCAGACTGAAAGTTATAACACTCGCTATAGATAAGAGTCTTCATACTTGAATCCTGCATGAAGACTGCAGCATGCCAGGGTGCTACTTGCTGCTGCTTCTGTCTGCCTGCTGTTGTGCATTGACAGAAGAAGAGTGAAAAGGAAGCCACCAGAGATCAATACTTGAAAAGTTTTTGGTCAACCTATGATTTCTATCTAGGTGGAACAGAATAACCTTCAGTCAATAATCTGTATTATACACAGCAATAAAATATGTCTAACATGTCAAATATACAAGTGAATTCATAAATATAATTGCATATTCATGTAAAACTTATCCAGTGAAGTTAGATTTAAGGAAAAAAATCCTTAAGTTTGTACATGTGAAAAATGTATTTGAATACTAGTGTTATTGAGCACACAATTATTAGATCTTGTCTTCTTTTTGTAAGGCTGCATAGTCATTTACATAGTGTGTGTCTTAGGTTCTTATTGCTGTGATAAAACACTATGACCAAAGGCAACATGATGAGAAAAGGGTTTATTTTATCTTACCGCTCTCAGGTGACACTCCATCACTGAGGGAAGACAAAGCAGGAACCTGGAGGCAAAAACTGAAGCAGAAGGCACATAGGAATGCTATTTCTTGCCTTGCCTTGCTCCTCATGATCTCCTTATACTGCATTTGATGACAACCAGAACTACCCAGGGGTGGTATGACTCAGCTACCCTCCTACATCAATCATTAACCAAGGCAGTACTCCCACAGACTTGTCAATGGGCCAATCTCATTGAGGCATTTTCTCAATTGTGGTTCCCTCTTCTCAGATAATTTCAACTTGTGTCAAGTTGATATGAAAATATAACATATAACATAGCAGTATACTAGGCTAGGTTATTTTTCTCTGAGACTGTAGTTATTGGTCATTTAGGGTCTTAGTTTGCTCATTTTGAAGTTTGATAACATTAATGAAACATGCTCATTACTGATTTGTAGTGACATTTCACTTACTTTTTAATAAATAAAGCTTACCTGATGATCAAAGAGTAAAACAGCCCCACTGTTAGCCTTACAGATCATGCACTGGTAACACACACCTTTAATCCCAATAGCCACACTAGTTGCTGCTATAGAGATGAATACTTTGCATCAGTATGGATCTTGGTTTATTGATACAAATTTAAAGTTAATTTTGTTATATGTATATTTCTTCTCTTGATTAAGGTATTGTGTTTGTGCAGCTCATTTAAAAATGTAATATATAAATAAGATTAATAGTCATCTATAATAGTCAAGCTTGTAGTCATGTTAGTTAGGTTTTCTAGATGTATATTTCAGATAGATAGGCATTCTTCAAACCTTTCAAAGACTAACAGAATATGGCATTTAAAATGTTTTAAGAACTTAGGACTTTTAATGACAATGAGACACATCTGCTCCTGGCAACACCAATCTACTACAAGAGGATGATGGGCATTGAAGAGGCTCCTTATGGAGTTTGTTAGCAATTTGGGTAAGAAACTGCTCTTACCTGGACTGCTTGTTGGTATGCTGTATGTACTAGACATGCAGGACCCACAGAAAAATGACTGCTGAACTTGCCTAAATGTGAGACAGTCCTTCAGGGTTACTGCTTCATGAAAGAGTCTGGCAGACATTTTATAAGATACAGAAGAAAGTGACTGATAAACTGCCAATAGAGGCAAAACAGTCTTTCAAATTTCCTGCTTCTTGGAAAAGTCTGCCTGTAGGCTGAAGATGGGTACCTCAATGTTACAGAAGGACTTTGGGTGATTATCTAGGTAGCGAGATTTCTCTGTCAATTCTAGAGTTTTGGAGGTTGCTCACAATGCACTTCCTGTTAACTTAGGTAATATTATATCCTTCTGGGGTCTTTGATGGAGTTGAAGAATAGATAGCTATAATTACATTTTTCCTTTGTTATGATAAAAGATGAAGTATATATAAATATTCTAAGTGTAATTCTTGCTTGATACCTACCTGTTCTGTTATATGTAATTTTACTATGTTAAACTAAAACCTTCCTTTTTAATTAGATAGAAAAGGGGAGATGATGTGGGTTAGCCTTCTGTATATGTGTTGCTTTTATTGGTTAATAAAGCTGTTTTAGCCAGTGGGTTAACAGAGTAAAACCAGGTGGGAAATCTGAGCAGAGTTATAGAAAGAGAGCAGCAGAGTCAAAGAGATGCCATGTAGCTGCAGACGGAGAAAGATGCCAGCTGCCAGCTAGATCCTTACCAGTAGGCTAGGGCTTCATGGTGATACACAGATAAGTAGAAATGGGTTAATTTGAGATGTAAGAGTTAGCTAAAAATTTGCCTGAGCTATTTACCAAACAGTTTTGTAATTAATATAGTTTCTGTGTTATTATTTGGGTCTGGGTGGCTGAGAAATGAGTGAGCAATTTCGAACTACAAAATGGTGCCCAACGTGTAGCCGGAGGTTTTGCTTTTGTTTTTCGCAGGAAGTTAGAGGCTGTGGATTCATTCATTAAGAAAAATAACATATGTAAAAGAAACATTACTGAAACTTAAATCACACATCAAGCCACACACATTAAGAGTAGGAGATTTCAACACTGCTCTCTCAACAATGGACAGGTCAACCAGACAGAAACTTAACAGAGAAATAAGAGAACTAACAGATGTCATGAATCAAATGGACTTAACAGACATCTATAGAACATTCCACCCAAACAGAAAAGAATATACCTTCTCAGCACCTCATGGAATCTTCTCTAAAAGTGATGACATACTTAGCAACAAAGCAAACATCCACAGATACAAAAAAATTGGACTAACCTCCTGTGTCTTATCAGATTACCATGGAGTAAAGTTAGAATTTAGCAACAATACTACTTCCAGAAAGCCTACAAACTCATGGAAACTGAACAGTCAACTACTGACCACCCCTGGGTCAAGGAAGAAATAAATAAAGAAATTAAAGTCTTCCTTCAATTCAATGAAAATGAAGGCACAACATATCCAAATCTATGGGATACTATGAAAGCAGTGCTAAGAGGAACGTTCATAGCACTAAGTGCCCACATAAAGAAAATGGAGAGAGCTCATTTTAGCGACTTAACAGCACACCTGAAACTCTAGGAAAAAAAAGAAGCAGACTACCCAGGGGGAGTAGAAGACTGGAAATAATCAAATTGAGGGCTGAAATCAACAAAACAGAAACACAGAAAACAATACAAAGATTCAATGAAACAAAGAGCTGGTTCTTTGAGAAAATCAACAAGATTGACAAAACCTTATCCAAACTAATCAGAAGACAGAGAAAGAGCATACAAATTAACAAAATCAAAAATGAAAAGGGGGACATAACAACAGACACTGAGAAAATTCAGAGAATCATTAGGTCTTACTATGAAAACCTATACTATACAAAATTGGAAAATTTAAAAGAAATGGACATTTTTTAAGATAAATACCATATACCAAAATTAAATCAAGACCAGATCAACAATTTAAATAGACCTACAAGCTGTAAGGAAATAGAAGCTGTCATCAAAACCCCCACAACCAAAAAAATAAAAAATAAAAGCCCAGGGCAAGATAGTTTTAGTGTATAATTCTACCAAAACTTCCAAGAAGAGTTAATATCTATACTCCTTAATGTGTTCCACATAATAGAAACAGAAGGGTCATTACCAAACTCTTTTTGTGAGGCTACAGTTACCCTGATACCAAAACTTCACAAAGACTCAACCAAGAAAGAGAATTACAGACCAATCTCACTCATGAACATTGATGCCAATAAAATACTGGCAAACCGAATCCAAGAACAGATAAAAAAAATCAGCCATCATGATCAAGTAGGCTTCATCCCAGAGATGCAGGGCCGGTTCAACACATGAAAATTTATCAATGTAATCCATCACATAAATAAGCTGAAAGATAAAAACCATAAGATCATTTCATTAGATGCTGAAAAAGCATTTGACAAAATTCAACACCCTTCATGATAAAGGCCTTGTAGAGATTAGGGATACAAGTATCATATCTAAATATAAAAGCAATATACAGAAAGCCAACAGCTAACATCATATTAAATGGAGAAAAACTCAAAGTGATTCACCTAAAATCAGGAACAAGATAAGGCTTTCCATTCTCCATATCTCTTCAACATAGTGCTTGAAGTTCTAGCAATAGCAATAAGACAACAAAAGGACATCAAGGGGATTCAAATTGGAAAGGAAGCAGAGCAGGAAATCAGAGAAACATCACCTTTCACAATAGCCACAAAAAGCATAAAATATCTTGGGGTAACACTTACCAAGGAAGTGAAAGTTCTATTTGACAAGAACTTTAAGTCTTTGAAGAAAGAAATTGAAGAAGATACCAGAAAATGGAAATATCTCCCATGCTCTTGGATAGGTAGGATCAACATAGTAAAAATGGCAGTCTTAACAAAAGCAATCTATAGATTCAATGCAATGTACAAACAAGTCCCAACAAGATTTTTCACAGACTTTGAAAGAACAATATCAACTTCATATGGAAAAACAAAAAACCCAGGATAGCCAAAACAATCCTATTCAATAAAGAAACTTCCAGAGACATTACCATCCCTGACATGAAGCTCTATTACAGAACTACAGTAATCAAAACAGTTTTATATTGGCATAAAACCAGAGACATTGACCAACTGATTTTAATTGAAGACCCAGATATTAATCCACATACCTATGAACACCTGATTTTTCCACAAAGAAGCTAAATTATACAGTGGGAAAAATAAAGCATCTTCAACAAATGGTACTGGAATAACTGGATATTAACCTGTGGAAGAATGAAAATAGATCCATATCTATTGCTATACATAAAACTCAGGTCCAAATGGATTAAAGACCTCAATATAAATCTGACCACATTCAACCTGATAGAAGAGAAAGTGGAAAGTACACTTGAACGCATTGGCACAGGGAACCACTTCCTAAATATAACCCCAGTAGCACAGACAATAAGAGCAACAATAAATAAATGGGACCTCCTGAAACTGAGAAGCTTCTGTAAAGCAAAGGACACAGTCAATAAGACAAAAAGGCAGCCTACTGAATGGGAAAAGATCTTCATCAACCCCACATCAGATAAAAGTCTGATCTTCATAATATATATAGAACTCAAGAAATTAAACATTAAAATTCTAAATAACCCAATTAAAAGTTGTGTACTGAACTAAACATAAAATTATCAACAGGAGAATTTCAAATGGCCAAAAGATACTTAAGGACATGTTCAACTTCCTTAGCTATCAGGGAAATACAAATCAAAACAACTTTGAGATACCATCTTACACCTGCCAAAATGGCTAAGATCAAAAACACTAATGATAGCTTATGATGGAGAGGTTGTGGAGCAAAGGGAACGCTCATCCATTGTTGGTGGGAATGCAAACTTGTGCAACCACTTGGAATTCAGTGTGGCGGTTTCTCAGAAAGTTGTGAATCAACCTACCTCAGGATTCAGCAATACCACTCTTGGGCATATACCCAAAAGATGCTCAATCACACTATAAAAGCTTTGTTCAACTATGTTCATAGCAGCATTATTCATAATACCCAGAACCTGGAATGCCCTTCATTTGAAGAATGGATAAAGAAAGTGTGGCACAGCTACACATTAGAGAACTACTCAGCGGTAAAAAGCAATGACATCTTGAATTTTGCATGCTAATCGATGGAATTTGAAAACACTATCCTGAGTGAGGTAACCCAGACCCCCCAAATGAATATGGTATGTACTCACACATAAGTGGATATTAGCCATAAACAAAGGACATTGAGCCTATCTTTCATTATCCTAGAGAAGCTAAGTAATAAGGTGAACCCAAAGAAAAGCATAAATAGACCAACCTGGAAATTGGAAACAGACAAGATTGCCTGACAAAATTTGGGAGCATGGGGCAGGTGGTAGAAAGAAGGGGTAAGGGGAAGAAGATGGATTGGGGAGAACTTGAGGGAATGGGATAGTAGAAATGGAGGAAGGACAGATATGAGAGCAAGGAAAGAGATATCCTGATTTAGGGAGCCATTATGGGGTTAGCAAGAAACCTGGCTCTAGAAAAATTCCCAGGAATCTACAAGGATGACCCTAGCTAAGACCCTAAGCAATAGAGTAGAGTGTGCCTGAACCGGCCTTGCCCTGTAGTCAGACTGATGATTATCTTAAATACTACCATACAACCTTCGTCAAACAACAGATGGAAACAGAGGCAGAGACCCATATTGGAGCACTGGACTGAGCTCCCAAGGTCCAGGTGAAGAGTGGAAGGAGTGAGAGTATGAGCAAGGAAGTCAAGACCATGAGGGGTTCACCCACTGAGACAATTTGCCTGAGCTAATGGGAACGCACCAATTCCAACTGGACTGGGAGTGAACAAGCATGGGATCAAACTAGTCCCTCTGAATGTGGTTGACAGTTGGGGCAGACTGAGGGGCCAATGACAGTGGCACTGGGATTTGTCTCTACTTCATGTACTGGCTTTTTGGGATCCTATTCTCTTTGGATGTATACCTTGCTCAACCTAGATATAGTAGGGTGGGCTTTGGACTTTCCACAGGGCGGGGTGCCTTGCCCTCTCTTAGGATTGGAGGGAGGTGTGGGGAGGGTATGTAGAGGGAATGGAGGGGAGTGGGAATTTGCATTGTTATTTTTTAAAGTAATAAAATAAAATAATAATAAAAAATAAAAACAAACCTGACAATGGAAACACATACCTTTAATACTAGTAGCCACACTAGTTGCCATAGTAACCGGGCAGTGCACACCTTTAATCCCAGAAAGGATTATAAAACAGGAGGAGACTGCTCATAGTCATGGTCTCATTCTGAGCTTTCTGGAGACTGGTCCACCATTTTCAGACTGAGGTTGAGGTAAGAGCCAGTGTCTGGCTTCTTTACCTTTTCTGGTCCTCAGGTTGAACCCCAATTTTTGTCTCTGAGTTTTTATAAATCATGCTTCAGTGATGGTTTGGGATCATTTTCTTTCGGGCATCAAGGAAATTTCTGGAACATCTGGCAGCCTCTCCCTTGCAGATCAGGATGAGCAGTGTGAGAGAAGTTTTAACTCTAAATGGGACTTTGGTACAAGCAGGGGTTGAGTACGGCATGGAGAGCTCTGGCCCTTGACTGTAGGGAAGGAAGGAAGGAAGGATGTATGTGGTTTCAGAGGAGTGGAGAACCACCAAACAGAAGACTCTAGGAGGAGCATGTTTGGGGTGGCCTTGTAGGGCAGTTGCAAGGTTATACTGACACTGTTAGAACACCTCCAGCCTTCTTAAAGCTGAGGGAGAAGGATGGGCAGGAAGCATGCGAGAGTAGCCATCTCACCGGCGCACGAAAGAGACTCTTACCACTCCAGGGAGGATTTCTGAACTTGTGTATCATTGTTGATATTAACTTCTGCTGGTTTTGACTTTCTTACTCCCCCCCTCTCTTTCTCCATTCATCTCTCATTTCCTCTCCCGTCTGGTGTGTAAGTTTGTGAGTGTGTAGCATCTCTACACAATGGATGCCTTAGTCTAGTAGATCTTCTGGGATCGTTGCTGGTCAAGGAACCCATGGCTGGAGGTAGGTGAGAGATCTTCAGAGTCACCATTGATAGTTGGAGGATCCAGACCATCCTGGGATGGAATCAGGCTGACTGACTGGGTGGATTGTAGACATTTGAACAAGCCTGGAGGTGAGCTATGGGGAGCCCAGGTTCCAAATGTCTGGAGTGAATGGGCCCCAGGTGGGTATGAGGTGGAGTATACTATATTATGGAACCTAATGAAGAATATTTCCTTGGGGATGACAGTGACTGGGTACACTGTCCAAAGGGGCACAGGTATTGTTGCAACATTTTCCAGGATGGGCCTTTGTGCCAGCCATCTATCTGACATCACCTTGACTGTCACTTTCTGAAAAGCTACTCGTATAGCCTTTCTGAAAGGATTTGTGATTGGTACGGAGACCACAGGGCTGCT
The DNA here is from genome assembly GCA_004026605.1 of Ondatra zibethicus. NCBI lineage: Eukaryota > Metazoa > Chordata > Mammalia > Rodentia > Cricetidae > Ondatra > Ondatra zibethicus. The sequence continues at coordinate 37,414 of PVIU01017762.1, forward strand.
TCTCATGCCTATTCCTGTGAGTTTCCCCCTCTAGACCTGACTGGAGGGGGGACCAGGTGGAGCTTTGGTTGCTAGCAATGTGGAGCAAATGCCAGTTTGAGTCCTTGGTGTCATGGTGTCCCAGGGACTTCGGGTGTCTGTTGCTCTTGCAGGCTTTACTGCATGTCACAGGCTCACACCTGGAGTCACCTGCCCGCATCATGGTGGCAGGAGCCGGCTGATCCTGTGTGCCTGTAGCGTCTGCCCTGAAAGGTCAGGTTTGATGGAGAGTCCTGAAACAAGATGACAGAGTAAGGATGACTAACCCTCAGTTACCAAGGAATGCAGATACTCAGGGGCAGCAGAGTGGTTGGGCTTAGCACAAAGCCAGGCAGAGTCTGGGTCTGAGGGCTGAGTTTTGGCTGCTGTTTTTCTTAGAGTGGTAGTTCCAGTCCTACCCGCTGTGATACTAACTTGTTTAAAGTCCTCTCAGGGCCTCAGAGCCTTCTTGATGAGCAGTGGACATGGTGGGTTTCACCTGTGGACAGAGCTTGTGTCACAACCTGAGCACTGGGTGCCTCGGGGCAAGTTTTATGTGTGATGTATGACACTGTGCGTATACCCGCTATAGTAGTAACCACAGTGCCTCAGGCTGGCACAAATTCCCTCCAACTGTGTGACTGCTTCCAGGCCTCTTCATAGCAGGGTCCCCTGGGGGTGACATTGATAGGAGATGTCCTCAGTCCTCCACTTCGGGAGGGATGGCGTGAGTCGGCCAGGTTAGAGGGTTCCCTTTCCAGTTGTGATATGTTTTTTTTTGTGTGTGCATATATGTGTGTGTATATGTATAGTATGTATGTATGTATGTATGTATGTATGTATGTATGTATGTATGTATGTGAATCTTGGCTCATGTCCCTACTTGGGTTGTTCCTGTCCTCTTAGGATTGAGAGTGAGATGCTGAGGCCTCCAGGAGGTGTCTGCTCACCTGGATAGCCTCGTTCATCTTCTAGGAATAGCGTAGGTGTGTTTCTGGCTCTCTGAGTGTCACTGTGGGATCAAGTACCCCAAACCCTCCATGGTACAGACTCTAGCAGAAACTTCTTGGCCTGCGGCTCCTTCACTTGGGCAGGATTCAGTGTCCTCTGGTGTCTATTTTACTTTATAGTGTGAATCCTTCAACCCTGAGTTCTTCTTTGCAAAGATCAAAAATTTTCCTGCCGCCATGCACAATGGCTCTGTCTGCGTGTGGGGTTGTACCATGTCGGGTGGGGGCACTGTAGAGGCCAGCCATGATCATGCCATGGGTACCCTTATAGATGCACTAACAGTATCGCTACACCAGAGCCTGGGGCTATCAACACTAACTTACTGTGGCTGTATAGGCTCAAAGCTGAGACCCTAGGTCCAGCCTAGGGTCCCACATATCCTTCCTGGCTAGCCAGTGTAGTTAAGGGATACAGGGCTTTTAGAAGTGATCTGAACCATTTGGAAGGTATTCATAGAGAAGGCGGCTCAGGCAGAATTTGCCTCCTGTCATATTGTGATGGTTCATTTGTCTGAAACCTCTCCAGGAGCCCTCTGCACTTCCTGTAATGGCCGTTTGCCCATAGCTGCCCTGTGGCTCCAGGACAGATGGGATATGTGGCAGGTAGATGTCCTGTGGCCAGCACTGGGCCAGATTTGGAGGAATGATGGGATGGTTCATAGGCCCTGTGGGTCAGTTCAGCAAAAACACAGAACCTGTTGGTACTAGTGCCCTAGTGAGAAACACACTATACCTTCACAGTGATGCAACCTCATGATTCAGATATGCATGCTCAACCTACCTTCTCTGTGCTTCTATGGCTGGGAAGACAAAGGGAAAGTAGAGGGGGCAACGAGTAAGTGCTGAAGTTTACAAGGGTCTTCTCAGGACAGGGATCCATGAAGAAAAGTAGTAATCTTCCAAGGAACCAAAGTGGCCAATCCAGTCCCCATCAAGAGCCAGATGGAGAGATTTTGCCATGGTCTCCCTGGTCTTCTGTAGCCATAGGCAGGACAAGTTCAGAGTGGGCAGTCCCACCCCAGAGTAGGATAAGGCAGGGCCTCTGGGTGTGGAGCCTCAGGGTGGTTACCACAGGCATTTCATCCCTTAACAGATCTATGATGGTCCAAGAATGGGGCACAAAACTTTTCTTGGGAGATCGAGTCCAAGAGATCCTTCTGCCCTTTGTATGGCCACCAGCTCCTATGTAGAATAAGTCAGTCCCAACTTCAGGAACCTGCTCCCATTAGTCTTGCATTCATCCAGGTAAAAACAAGCACACGTACCCTGTAGTTCCCAAGTGCCTGATGACCCCCCAATGAGTCTGTGATGCAGGTACTTTCTCTTGCGGGTGCCAGATCAGGATTTCCAAATCAAGGGTTTCTGGCTATTTGTTTAAGGCTGTCTGAGTCTAGCTTGGAATGTTTCCAGGTCTTACAGAAAGATCTCTAGAGCTCTTCCTATAGGAAGGGGATGTTGGTCCAGGTGAAGAACTAAGTGGCTTCTGGTGGAATCCCTGGCTTCTGAGAGAGAGGATGTTGGGAGCAGATAATAGGGTACTTTGAGAACTCTGTGTTCTGTGAGAAATGCCATGTGGGGGGCTACCATCAATCACTGGGACTCAGTGATTAGGAATCAGAAATAGACTCTTAGGTGTCTGCTCCCCTAAGTCCACTGTTATTTGTAGCTGAGAACTCTGCTGGGGCCCATCAGTTCCCATTGGGTTTAGCTGAGGACTCTGCTGGGGCCCATCAGTTCCCAGTGGGTTTTTGCTGCTGGCTACACCACTGTGGTAGCTACCGTAGTAACACAGTGGAAGATCCCTTCACAAAAAGCCCTGCCTGTGGAAGGGCCTTGGTATCTGCAGGACTAGCATCCAGTGGCAGCACAGGCAGCAGTGCAGACTCATGGGCCATCCTGAGAAGAAGTCTAGCCTGCTGTCCTGTGATTGTACCTCTGCAGGAAGGCTCAGGAAGCTGGGCCTGGTGCTGCCACAGGAGTATCTTCCTGCGTCACTTAGTCTTGCAATGCGATCGTTCCTGGATGGTGGTGGGGAGGCTGCTGATGGAGGGATGACAAGGACTTCTGGAAAGGCCCATTTCTGAGTGGCTTCATGACTGACATGCTGCCTTTGTCCCCTGGAGGAGATGGTGGTGATGTCTTGAGACCCTGCATATGGGCAAAGAAAGGGCAGAAGCTGCAAGCAATGTCAAGAGAATCCTGACTTCGTGCTTTGAGGCATGTCTGCCATTTCCTCTTTGAACACCACAAGGACTATGTAGACCCATCCTATACAGACCCATTGTCTCCCTGTCTGTCTGTGTGGAGCATCTGCTGCCCTTTGGCCCCTGTCTGTTCTTGCAAGTTCACATTCTTCCCTTCACAGCACGTATGTGATGTCATGACAGTTGTTCCCTAATGGTCTCCTGCCTAGTCACCCTCTGTTCCTGGGGGTCACCCTGGTATTTCCCACTGCCTGACAGCAGGGACCTGACCCTGGAACACAGGACTCTCCTTTCTCTCCTCAACAGAGTGTTCAGACTTTGCTCATTAGGATTGT
>PVIU01017763.1:0-40980 GCA_004026605.1 Ondatra zibethicus
GCTCCGTGGGACAAAGGAGGCCCCCTAGCAGGGGACTCGCCCTTCCCCCAAGGCCTCAGCCCGGGTGGGCCGAGCTCAGGTGCAGCCGGGACAGGGTCCAGATGAATCCGCGGAGGCTGGTTGGGCGAGGTTCTCGGTTCCAAAGGCAGGCCTACTGAGGGTTGCCCTCTCCTCTCTGCTCGGCTCCGTGGGACCTAATTCCTATTATTTTTTGATAGTAGTGTTTGTGTGCTTTCCTACTTTGGAGGTTGCTGGTATGAGGTTATCTGTTCCCTGTGTCTTTGTGGGTGTTGTTAGCTTCCTTGTGTTGGAGTTTACCTTCTAGTACTTTCTGTAGGGCTGAATTTGTGGATAGGTATTGTTTAAATCTGGGTTTGTCATGGAATGTCTTGTTTTCTCCATTGATTATGATTGAAATCTTTGCTGGGTGTGGTAGTCTGCACTTGCATCTGTGTCTCTTAGTGTCTACAGCACATCTGTCCCAGACCTTCTGGCCTTAAGTTTTCCATTGAGAAATCGGGTGTAAATCTGATAGGTCTGCTTTATATGACACTTGACTTTTTTTTTCTTTGCAGCTTTTAATATACTTTCTTTATTCTGTATGTTTTGCATTTTGATTATTATATAGTGAGGGGACATTTGCTAATGGTCCAGTCTATTTGGTGTTCCATAACCTTCTTGTACCTTCATACAGATATCCTTCTTTAGTTTTGGAAAGTTTTCTTCTATGATTTTGTTGAACATATTTTCTTTGCCTTTGAGTTGGAGTTCTTCTCATTCTTTTATCTCTATTATTCTTAGGTTTGATCATTTAACATTTTTCCAGATTTCCTGGAAGTTTTCTTTGACCGATGAATCCATTTCCTCTATAATATATTCAACACCTGAGATTCTCTTGTCTTCTGTCTCTTGTATTATGTTGGTTATGCTTGCCTCTGTAGTTCTGGTTCATTTACCCAGATTTTCCATTTCCAGAATTGCCTTTGTTTGTATTTTCTTTATTGCCTCTATTTCAGTCTTCAACTCTTGAATTGTTTGAACTGTTTGATTCACCTGTTTGATTGTTTTTCCTTAGTTTTCTTGGGTTTCTTTGAGAAATTACACAGAAACTGTATTCATTTAAACTCTGCCTGACGCATTAGTTCTAGCCTCTTCTTGGCCAACTCTCACATCTTAAACTAACCCATTTCCATTAATCTATTAATGAGAATGTGGCTTACCAGTATGAGTCTAACCAGCGTCTGTCACACTTCCCTTCTCCCCAGCATTTCGTCCTGTCTATACCACCTACCTGATTTCTGCCATATCAAAAGGCCAAGACAGTTTTCTTTATTCAACCAATGAAAGCAATACAAATGAAGAAACACCTCCTACAACATTTCCCTTTTTTCTGTTTAAGCAAAAAGAAGGCTTTAACATAGTAACATTACATATAACAAAACAGTTATCAAGCAAGAATTACAGTTACAATATTTAGATCTATTTTATCTTTTATCATCACTAAGTAAAACTATAACTATAACTATCTATTCTTTAACTCCATCAAAGACTCTAAAAGGATATAATATTACCTAAGTAAATGAGAAGTCCAAAACTCTAGAAATGACAGAGACATCTTGCTGCCTGTACAGTCACCCAAAGTTCTTTTGTACCATTGGGGCATCCACCTTCAGCCTACAGGCCCATAGTATTCAACAGACATTTCCATGAAGCAGGAAAATTCAAAGACAGTTCAGTCACTTTCTTCTGTGTCCTGCAGAATGTCTCACATACTCTTTCATAAAGCAGGAACCCTGAAGGATCATCTCACCTTTAGGCAAGTTCAGCAGTCCTCTCTCTGTGGGTTCTTTGTGTCCATTTAAGCAGTCCAGGCAAGAGCAGTTTCTTGCCCAAATGGCTAGCAAATTCCATAAGGAGCCTCTTCGATGCACATCTTCCTCTTGAAGTAGCTTGGTGCTGCCAGGAGCAGACATGTCTCATTGTCATGAAAAACCCTAAGTTATTAAAACATTAAATGTCATATTTTGTAGTCTTTGAAAGATATGAAGAATGCCTATTTAACTGAAATATATCTCTATATATCTAGAAAATCTAACTAACAGGATTACAAACTTGACTATTATAGATGATTATTCATTAACAACCTGTATTTCCTAATTATACATTATATTTTAAATGAACTACAAAATCACTATACCTTAATCAAGATCAGAAATATATATACATATAACAAAATTGACCTTAAACTTGTATCAATAAATCAAGATTTATACCAATACAAATTATTCATATCTATATAATATCCCTCTTTAAATGTAAAAAAAACATTTATAAACAATATTTGGGAATATGGACATAGTTATTTCTCTCCAAACTTCTTCCTGCTGTATGGGAGCACTGTTAGTCAGGTCTGTCATGGTGTATCCTGTGTGCCAGGTTCATCTTAGTTGACAGTTGATTGAAGTAATTTTCTGAAGGTGTTTACGATGATCTTTCAGGAGGCCAGGGTCCATGAAACCATATTATTGGTCTGGAAGCAATTCACAGGTTCTCATCCTCTGTGAAAACAAAAGAAGAATCTCTTTTTTAAAGCATCATATCCTTAGACCGAAATTATTAAATCATAATACCTTTATAATAATATTCATGCTGGTTTAGTTTGGCAGCCCATACAATAAAATTCTCTCTGTACTTAGCTCCTTTAGGTCAAAAAATTTAAAGAAAACACAATAAAATCATAATCCAGACATTCTGTGAATTTTCCATTTTTATGTGGCTTATTTTTTGTCTTCCTTTAATCTATGACTATCTGTACTCTGTCTCTTTAAAGACTTTACCCTTTTTTTAAAAAAGCATCTCTCTATAGTCTTTTTCTTTTAAGAAGCACCTCCTACACTAGTATACAAGCTGGGAAAAGAAAGGGCTGTTGTGGCTACTGGCATGAGTATCAGAGGGGCCAGAGCAAGAGTACACAAATCTCTAGCAAATATAACTCTCAGCAACAATGTTATTATTACTAGTACAGTGAATTGTTCTATGGAATATTTTGCTGGTCTGTAATAGGTTGGACATCTCTGGTTAGAACCCATATTGACTTTCTATGGTCATGTGACTGGGTTTTGTTGCATTAATTCTAAAACTTTGAGGATAGCTAATAACTCCCTAAGTTGGACCAGGCCAGGGTTAGGTTGTTTATTGACCCTATGTTTGATATACTTTGTAATTGTCCCATAATTCCTTTTGTTAGCATTAGTAAATGCCAGTGATGCTTGTGGGAGGACGTGTTTTGATGGTATCATATGACTTTGTACCATTATCTGATTTACTTTCAGCACTCTCTTCCAGGCTTCTACATGGACAAGTCATGAGGCTCTGTTTACAGCATTCAACTACTTTTCTATTCCAAAATCATAAAGTCTTCCTAATCCTCCAAATGACAACATCATCAGTTTCTTCCTAGCAAAAGCTTACTCTCTGGTAATGTCTTTTTGTATTAGTTACTTTTAGGTTTCTGTAATAAAGCACAATACACAAAACAACATACCGAAGAGTTTATTTGGGCTTACAGTTCCGGAGCTCTAAGAGTCCAATATGGCCAGAAAGCATAACAATAACTGACAAGCATGGCGGTAGAATTAGGAAGCTGAGAGCTCACAGCTTGAAGAGAAAAAATAAAAAAGTGAATAGGAAATGGGATATGATTGTAAACTCTCTAAACCTTCCTTCAGTGATAGACTACCTTAGCAAGGCTTCAATTCCTAAAGGTTCTACAACCATCCCAAAGAATGGCACTAACTGGTGGCGAAGTGTTTAAACACATGAGTCTATGAGGGCTATTGTCATTCAAACCACCACAAGAAATTAGCAAAAAGAAAAGAAATAGTGAAGAAAATATGAAAATAAAATGTAGCTAAAAGTCATAAAAAGGGTCAAATAGTTATTTTTCAAAAGATAACTACAAATGACACATCTTTAATCTAAGAAAAGGAAAAGCAAAGTGAAGGTGGTATCACAACAAAATAAACTTTGTTTATTTTATATAATCAAAGAAAAAGACTACAGAATACTATTATGAACAACTATGTACCAATAAATTGAAAAATATAGTATAAATGGATAAATTGCTAGACAAATATAAACTATAAAAAAGTAGAAAAACTGAATAAACTAATAACAAGCAACATGATTAAAGTAATAATAAATTATCTACCAAAAGTCAAATACAATATGATTTTGCTGAAGAATTTTGCCAAATATTTAAATAAATTTCAATTCTTTGCAAAGTATTTAAGACACACACACACAGACTCACACATCTTCTTTAGTTTCTACAGTACCACCCTAAATCATGAATGTTCTGAGCAGATATTAATAGCTACTTTCTGCAATCTATTCTTATAAGGTGCAAGGCAAAGCAAGGCACTGTAAAGTGATTTATATGTTCCCAAAGGAGCAATGCTATTTTAGAGATGATACTCTTAACCAAAAATTTTGACCCTGAATATATCATATGTGCTACAATGATATTTCATAAAGTAAAAGTTCTTAGGACAATAAATGTGTTTATTTTAGTAGAGTTTAATTACATATGTGATGAGTGATCATATTGCACTCATGTTTTCACTTATAATGTGTATTCAATAATACTGTGAATGGCTTTCATCTCTTATAGGAAATCTCATGGGGAATAAAACAACTTTGAAGTCCCTTTTTTCTCATAATAAATGTACCTTTTCTCTGCAGTTACTTGGAATTGTACCAATGACTGCTTTTTTAAAAAAAAATTCTATTATGACATCAAGTATTGAGAGATTTTTTAAAAAACATCATATTTTTAAGTAAAAAAATGTTATAGCACAGTGATGCAAATCTGCTTTCAAGCTCCCTGTACATTATTTTCTCCATTTATATAAGTATACTAGTTAAGTGTACCCTAAAGATCCATGTAGTGACCTAACTTCCTGGAATCTACTATAATATTCATTCTTGGAGCCTAATCTGAGTTTTTAAGGACAGTATTGTTTTCTCTGTCTGCTTCTGTGGAAAATTGAATAATTATCTCCAAACTCTGATTAATAATTGAATGATTTTGCCCTAGTGCTAAGTCAAAGAGTCACACAGATAGAGAGTATTATTTGTTTCTGTGATAATAGTGTTCTTTACAGATAGATACTGTAGTATTTTGAGTGTCATTGGCATCCATAATCTCATAGGGAGTGGTATTATTAGGAGGTGTGGCTTTGTTGGAGTGGGTATTGCCTTGCTGAAGGAAGGGTATCACTATGGGGAAGGCTTTGAGGTTTCTTATGCTCCAGATACTGCCTAGTGCCTCAATCAACTTCCTGTTAACTTCTGATCAAGATGTAGCCAGCACCACAACTGCCTACAGGCCACCATGTTTCCCATTATGATAACAATGAACTGATCCTCTGAAACTATAAGTGAGATACCACAAATAAATGGTTTTGCTATAAGAGTTGCTATGGTTGTGGTGTCTCTTCACAGCAACATAAACCCTAAGACAGATACTATGATATATTATAGTGAAATAGAAGATATTTAGAAACCTTAAACTAAAATTCCATTTAGAGTTGACTAAGACACAACAAATCTAAATCAACAGTTTTCTTTTAGAAAAATTAAATGGGTATTTTTTCTTGTAAATTTATGACAATGATTAAATTATATAATGCACAATTCATATTATAAATTTACTTTGGTCATGGCTAGTATAAAGATGCCAAACCCAGGATATTTGAACAATTTGTTAATGAGCCATCTCAAATTTAGAATGGAGTTTACACATAAGACAAAAGTGTTACTTAGTTAACAGCTGATTTTGAATTGTTGCATACAATAAAGTTTAATTGGATTCTATTATTATCATTTACCAGTGCCTAATAATCATATTAGAAACTATAAACAAATAATAAACCTAGAGCAGTATCACAGAGGAAACCTAATGGAAATCCTACAGTGGGTAATCATTGGGAGCAGTAGGAAATGTTTAAAAATCTGTGATTTCTGAATCTAATTCTTTTGAATTATAATTCAGTAGGTAGTGTGGCTTGATGAGTCACGCAGATTACACTTTAGTCCATATATATTTACTTGCAAGTGTTCATTGTCATGAGTCATTGGTCTGGCTTAAGGCCTCTGGCTTATGATTCGCTTTGGATAATGGGCTCCCACTGGAACTCTTAGATATCCTATTGTTTCCCTGGTTCAAGGAAATCCTGCAGTTTTGGATCTGTAGGTGCATTACCTTCACGATCCAGTAGTCCATAGATGAGGTGAATGCTGAGGTAGACTAACTCAAAGCCCTGATTCTGGGCTTGGATTCTAGCTGGATTGGTCAGCCTGCCACCTTTCCCTCATTGTCAGTACACAGGTGAGCTGTCCAGCACTGCCCCAGCTTCTTTACCCTAAATATCCTAAAGCAAGAAACTAGCTAGGTCAGTTCTTCTGCTTTCAGGTTTTATAGTTTGGCTCACCCATACTATTACTATCAGGGCCAGCTGCTCTACTCTTTTGCCCAGGTGAGATGCAAGGTCCTTCCAATTGCTGTAGGGGACACATAGGGGGAACAGAGTCAGGTCTTCTGTTGTCCCGCCCCCAGTGTCAGGTCATATATGTTCCCACTGACAGGATTAGCTCTAGTGTGCTTCCCCCCTGGGTTTCAGAGCCTGCACTCCTGTGTGATACAGCTGGTGAGCAGCAGGGATAGTTCTCCCAAACTCTTGACCCTGGGGCCAACTTTCTCACCTGCTTCAAGTAACAAGGGATAAGGGGGAGGGCATCTTTCCCTCACACATGCCACCACATGACACGTGAGGGATGGCAAGGTCATCTCTCCCAATCTAGTGGCCTGAAGGATCAACTCATCTGCAACCTCTTCAATAAGGTCAGTCCTAGTGGGCTGGACAGGAGAGGTGCAAGGCTAGCTCTCCAAGTACTAAACCCAGTGAGTAGCAGGATCAGTTTTCCCACTCTTGTAACCTAGGAATCAGCTCTTTCTGCCTGTATTAGGTGGAAAGGGACAAAGGTCAAAGGGTTAGATCTCCTTTCCCTCACTACTATATAACTGACAGGTGGGGTTAGCTTTCCCACTATCATACTTCAGGGCTGGCACATCCACACTTCTGACCATGTGAGGTGCAGGGCTAGTTCTCCCTAGTGCTACAGGGAGTGAGGGGCAGAGACAACTCTGTGTAGCTCTATTCTCACTGACTTTAGTGGTTACAGGAGCCATGGACATCAACACAGACCATGGCTGCAGTAGTGTCAGAGACAAGACATGGCCCTGAGTAGCAGTACAGGCCTGAATGACACTTTGGCCCTGGGAAGCAGTGCAGATCTCTGGCAACTGCTCAGCCTTCTATGCTAACAGGAGTCATGGATATCAACACACACCCTAACTGGGAAAGGGCCATAAACCCAGATGACAGTTTGGGTCCAGATAATACCATGGTTCTAGGTGGCAGAACAGGATATACAGTTGAATATAACCCCAGTGGCAGACTGACATTCAAATTCCAACCTCAGGTGTTGGCACAGACTTCAGGCCTCTGTATGACCCTCAGTGGCAATAGGAGCCATAGACAGGCTCCCACAGCATCAACAGGGCCTCAGACCAATATGTGGCCCTTGGCAACAGAGCAGGCCTGGACATCATTTTTTACCTGGCTGGCACACTAGCTATTCACATATTCCTTACTATATTTGCCTCTCCAGCTCAATCTCTTTCCCCAGGCAATGAACCCTTCTACCTCTCTGTCTCCCATTCCGCCACCCTGCACTCATTCACCATAGTGATGCCCATCCTCACTGCCACCACCAAAGTGCCAGTAATGCTCATGGTTGATTTCTACCTACCCAGGCCCAAAAGGCATGAAGAAGAGCTATGACTATACTCCTCTCATAAGCCTGGGCCTGACCTGACAGCTAACTCTTAGACCAATGTATTCTTACTTTACACACACGCACACACACAGACACACACACACATATATATATATTAAAGAATATATATTTATATTTATATATAAAATAAAGAAAATATATAATAAAATAACATAAAAATGAAAAACCTTCAAGTTCTAGATAATTAATCTTTTGTTCCTTACACCATACCTTAGAGCAAAAGACAAATATTCAAATGTTTACTCCAAATTTGGGCCATCTGAGGGGAACTCACATCTGAGATGTCAGCAGTATCATATTAGAATTTTGGTTATTACCAATAAAGATCAGTTTCTAGAAACAACATTTCACAATGACATTTTGCCCAGTTTTAAACTGTAAACTCACTTGAACTAAATTATCACTTTAAAACGGACCTGCTCTCAAAACGTATGGAGATATATAAACAAAGAGTAAGAAATATGAAGGGGAGCTCTGAAAGTTTTCTGATACTGTCTTGGTACTAATATTATGATCTTATGTTTCCAGGTATGGAAAAATTACACTTTATACTGACCTGTTAATAGAGGTACCAGAAGTAGATCAGCAATTTACCCTAATTCTTTCATAAGGAAAAGAATAATGCTCAAATGAATAAATTGAGATGAACTTTTATAAATGCAAATATAGATAATAGTTTCATGCACACCAAGATATTTTAGTGTTATTTCTACTTATAATCCTCCTGTAGGAATTGCTTCTTCTTTATAACTTCCCAAGCTTCCCATATAGCATCAAATAAGCTGTTGTTTTAATTTAAAATATCAACATGCCAGGAGTGATTGGAAACTTGATGAGTGAGCCTCTTATTCTAACCTTAGCATGAATCATTTTCAGGACCTTGCTAGAGTACCTTATCTCCTAACTGTTCTTCAGTGTACTCTGGAAATGCTCCATGATCCAGTGATTGGGAAAGATGCAGTCAGAGATGAAAGTAAGATATCAGAGTGTAACAGCTAAAGGTAGAGTAAAAGTGGACCTGATTCTAATCAATTTATTGGAGTAGCTATAGTATAATGAAGAGATAGAGACCTTATTAATGAGTGGCAGCAAATTCCTCACTTTGTTCAGCAATGGTTCCTACCAATTCAAACCTTGTAATTCCACACTCTAAACTGAATTGCGGTTCTTTTATTCTCTAATGTTAAATACTTTTAATTTGTACTTATTATGTACCAGTAAAAATATAACTCAAATTTATTTAAACTCATCAAGCTTGATCTCATAAAAATAAGTCAAGAAAGATCTTCCTTGAGACCTCTTTCAAGAAATCTCTAAAGCTGAACATTTAGGGAAGTGCATGGTGAACATCCTTCCCTTTTTGCCCCAGTGACTGTCTCAGTTGAAATTTTTGGTGTGTTCTTTTGTTCTTTACCTTTTTGGATGGTCCCCATTTTCCTTTTTTTTAGAATGTACCAGAATTTTGGTTTTTCCTTTTATCAACCCTAGAAAATTTTCTGCTACAATTTGCTACGCAGAAACAATTCAAAAATATTTTTTCTTTCTTAAGAAAATTTTCTTGTGACATTTATTTTTACATTATCTATGATTTTTTAAGAACACATCTCTCATAAAAGCCTATATTTAAAGATTTTGGTGGCTTATACTTTATTTGCCTTAAATTACTGTCCAAAATTAAAAAAAATACTTATCTTGCAAGCAACACATGACAGCATATATAAGACATAACACTGAAAATTTTATGTTTTTATTCTTTGTGTAGTAATGCATCACACAGACAAAATATTTAATGTCTGCATCTGAGTTTAATCTGTATTATGTCAACATAAGTAATTACTTATTCACTTATTTTTTATTGTAAACATTAGTTTATTAATAAGATAACAATTTAAGTTGTCTCTATGAAATCTTTTTTAGGTGTTCATTGTCATCGCAAATATAATATAAAGATAAATTTGGTCTAGTATACTTGAATAATCAGTTTATTAGTGTTATAAATGGGAAAATTCACTTAGCACAGTCATAGCAATCTTTTGTATCTCATTGGTTAATTTTTGTTTTTTACTTCATTACATATTTAAAATAGTCTAAAATGTAAGCATTGTTTAATTCATTGAACACCAGAAATAAGGAGTTTCAATAACTTTTTACAGCTTCCAGCATAAGATTTAGTTTTGTGTTGTGTTAGTATGGTGACAATTGCCAAGCACTTAGTGCATCTTAGACATGTTACCTGCCACTGAACCTCATTCCCAGCTGGTAATATAAAACTTGATATTGCAGTGCTCTGGAACCTGAAACAACAGCAAACTCCTCAATGAACTGTCATTTTCTAGCATTTAGGTTTCCATCCAAGAATATGTATAATGTTTTTTCAGATTGAGATAGAATTAGTTTGATCTAGTTTTATATTTTCAAGTCAATATTGACCATGGACAAATTCACGTTTCCTCTATCCTTTCTATATATTAGACAAGTTTCTCTAAAGTCACAGAACTTATGGAACGAAACTCTTTCTATAAATATAGAGTCTCTCTCTTTCTTTAAACGTGTGTGTGTGTGTGTGTGTGTGTGTGTGTGTGAATTTTTTGGAATGACTTACATGCTGTAGTCCTACATTAGCTAGCTGTGAATGTAAGGTCCAAGAATATAGAGTTGTTTTGTCCAATAAGGGTGTAAAACTCGTATTCTGTATCCTCTAGGATCACAAAAAATGTAGGTTCCACTGTTAATGAAGGAAATAGATGTGCTGACAAGAGAGAGTAGGCAAAGAATGAACACAACCCCTTCCTTTTTCCATTGTCCTTATGTAAGCTTCCAGAAGAAGGTATGACCAAGATTAAAGGTGTAGCTTCCAGTCTCAAGGTATGGATTAAAGGTCTGTGTCATCTAGTCTCAAGATCCAAATAAAAGGCAATTTGTCTTCTTGCCTCAATATCTGGATGACAAGTGTACCTTCCCTTTCTGAATTATAGTTCACTCCAGATATAGTCAATTTGACAACCAAGAATAACCATCATACCTCCTAAAAGATAAAATTCACATTTGCGTATGTATAAACTTTACTCCTCAGTTTATAGAAATGGTTTAGTGGTTAGTATACAGGATTCTTAAAGACAAAACACATTCAGTTCCTACCATCCATGCAGGACAGTTCACAATTTCTTGAAACTCCAATTCAAGGTGATTTTCATCACATGCGTGGATACACACCACAGAAACACATACAGTTAAAATATTGAATATAGATTTTTAACAATTTGACCTTTCTAAAATAAAACAACAAAAAATATGAATAGAATTATAATGAAAAGGAACTGTAATTAAAACAGTGAATAGCAATGACCTTCGTGATGAAATAATAAATAAATGTCTCGTAACTTGAGTGTTTGATTTTGCACTTTATTACATATAATATATATTATATATGCATTAACATTCATAAGTTTCAAATTAGAATGATTTAAAAATATAATTATCTCAGATCAAGGTAATGAGAATTGTGCCCGTGCCCACGCCATCTCAGAATGGCAATAGTTGAAGACACAATGCTCATCACAATGCATGTGTTAAGAAAATCATTTACCATGTGGTTGTCTTTAATCCATATCCTACCAAAACAGAAAAAAAATGATAAAAAAAACCTATTTTTCCAAAAAAAGAGGGAAGGGAAGTACAGTTCTATTTCTTTGCTTTACCATTGTAGCTAAAATAATGATAATTATGATTTTTTTCATTGAGTTTTCATTATATCACAGAAATTATGCTAAATGTTTTATGGAAGGTTTCTTTTTAAACATTTGAGATTATTTAAATCCCATATTCTCTGACACAGCAATTTCAAATGTTGAACTTTGAAATGTTTGTCATTCAGAAACAAAATATCCAAATAATAGGCAGTATTCTCCTAACTCAAGTTCTCATCTGTTGTTTACAGATAATTCATTGGAAGAAAGTAATGATTTTTTAAAAATGAGACCGCATTATATATATTTTTTAAATAAATGGTGTTGTGGTTAATCTTTATGGTCCAATGGATGTTTTGTAAGCACATATAAGACATATATCTGAGTGTGCCTGTGAATGTGTATTCAGAGAGATTTTTGTGAAGTACTGTGATCCACTCTAAGGTAAAAGACTTCATTCCTTGGGCTGGGGCTCTAAACTGAACAAAAAGGGGGAAAACTGCTGAGTGCCAACATGAAGAGCTATTTTTGCTTTCTAAGTCCTGATGCAATGTAACCAGGTAATTTACACTCTTTCTGCAATGTCTTTGGCATGATTAATTATATTTTGGAGCTGATAACCCACTATCTTAAATACTCAGTCCTAGGTAGCCTAATTGTTATATAAGTTTAGTCGTGAGTTTTGCTTGTTCTTTGTTTTATTTGGTTTGTCATTTGCCTTTAAGTATTTCTCAATTATTCTTAGGTAATTATATATTTTTTCTCCACTAAATTTGGCTTCTAAAACCTTTTACATTTATGTAAATCTATGTAAGGATAATAGAAAAAAATTGCTAATATGTTTTCCATTTACTTTAGCGGTTTAATATTTTGAGAAAATTGAATACATATTACAAAACTTTACAATTATACAATATGAAATTTTCAAGCAATATGTAAAAGTATAATGAGAAAAGTAAATTAAACTAAAACAATAGGACTAAAAACATGTAGTAGACTAGAAATATCTTCTCGGACATACCCTCATTTACATATACTGTATCTGAGTGAGTGTATATATGATCTATATTTTTTAATGTATGATAGTCTTTGTTAACAACTTTATTAGCAAAAGAGGAAGACTGTTTAAACCTCTTACTACTGGGCACTGTTGCTGATACTGTCAGATTTTTTAAATCTGATTTTAAATCTCCATTAAACTGTCCAAAGCTGTACAATACTGAATCTGCACATGCACTTCCCTTTACTAAGTTGATTTCCCATTCCATCTTTTAGGTGGCCTATCAAACATATAAAGAAAGGAAGGGACATGACACATTAAAAACTACATTCTGGTAAAAATATTTTAAGTATGAGTTTGTTGTTCCTGGTAATAATCTGCTCCACCACAACTCCCCAAAATTGTAGAAACAGTTATCCTTCCTATGTGAAAGCACAATTAAAACAATCAAACATTTTCTGTAATCAACAGTTTTTCAAAAGTACAAACTACTCTACACTTACTATGAGAAGTAGTCAAAGTCAGAAGAGAAAATATAGGAAGTCTATTTCTTTTATAGAGGAGAGAACTACTCCAGAATTATATTGGGAAATAATCATCCTGTTTACTCTAAGTGGAGAAAATACTTACAAAGAAAATTTCAGTTCATATTGAGCTGATTTAAATTTTCTCAACTTGTTTGGTGTCATTCTATAATCATGTAAGATTAATTCTTCTAGTTAATCCAGATCTTCCCCGGTCTACTGATTTTCTTCAACTGGAACCATATCATTGGTTTCATTTTCCTGTCCTTCACCTTCAATAGCTTTTTTCAAATCACTTTTTTTTTTTAGCCATTTTCTGCTTGATCTCAAGCAATTTAACTAATTGTTTTCATCTTTATCAAAGAAATTTGAGATTTAGTGTTCTCTACAAACCTTGTTTGCTACTTCTTCGAACTTGGTCTCATCCTGATTATGCATCATAATATTTTTCCTTAATGTCTTTAATCAACACAAAACCTCATTTTTCACATTTTTCTCTTTAAATTCAAGTCATGAAACAATTTATATTTATATGTTTTAGTACACTGGCTTTTGGGTCTTTACTTTGACTTTTTTCACCTGTGTATATGTGTGTGCATTTGTTTGTGAACTATGAGTGTGAATAAATTGTTTAGCTCTTAAAATACTTTCTTCATGTCATCTTCATTTTCTCCTTAGTTTCACTTTGTGCTTCATAATGCGGGTTTTGTTGATAAAATTTGACTTGATTAGTGGTAATCTTAATAAATTTCCATTGCTTCCCTCTTTTCTCACTCTGTAGACAAAAAGATTTTCTCTCAATGACCTATCGTTGCTCTAACTTCTTGCTGTCCTTAAGATGAGCCTATTTCTTGGAATATATTATAAGGGAGCAAATGGCCAGCACACTGGGGTTCAAATGATTTCTATCTCAGCAACATACAGTACTGTAGGAAGGCCACCGCAGTAGGGCACAGAAAGCATCTCACTCATGAGTACCTGAAATTGGCTCAGTATATCTTGATTTTGTTGGTCCATGAAATGGTGTGTAATATTGTGTCAATTAAAATAAATATTCATCAACATAAATTGTTGTACATATGCTAGCATATTAATTTTTATTTGCAGCTATGAACATAGTTAAGCAATTGTCCTTGTGGTACAGTTGAGAATTATTTGAGTATATGCTCAAGACTGTTATCACTGAGTCTTGAGGTAGATTGATTTCCAGTTTTCTGATAAACCTTAACACTAATGTCCAAAGTGACTGTACAAGTTTGCATGCCCACCAGCAGTAGAGGAGAGTTCCGTTTAGTCCACATCATCTCCAACATAGGCTGTCATTAGTGTTTTTGATCTTGGCCATTCTGACAGGTATAAAATGATATCACAAAGTCATTATGATTTGTATTTATTTCCCTAGGATATAAGAATTCTGAACACTTATTTAAGTGTATCTCAGCCATTTGAGATTCTTCTGTTGAGAATTCTCTATTTATGTATTCCATTTTTAATTGGATTATTTGGTAGTTTAATGTCTAGTTTCTTGAGTTCTTTATATTTTGGATATCAGGCCACTGTCAGATGTGATATTGGGGAAGATATTTTCCCATTCTTTAGGCTGCAATTTTGTCTAATTGACAGTGTCTTTTGCCTTATGAAACCTTTACAACTTTAGGAGGACCCATTTATTAATAGTTGTTTTCAATGTCTGTGCTACTGGTTTTACATTCAAGAAGTAGTCTCCTGTTCCCATGCATTCAAGGCTACTTCCCATTTTCTCTTCTATCAGCTTCACTGAAACTGGATTTGTGTTGAAGTCTTTGATCCACTTGGACTTGAGTTTTTTTCAGGGTGATAGATTTTGGATCTATTTGTACTCTTCTACATGCTGCTATCCAATTATTCCAACACCATTTTTTGAAGATGGTTTATTTTTTCCATTGTATGATTTGGCTTCTTTGTCAGTAATCAGGTGTTCATAGGTGTGTAGGTTTATGTCAGAGTCTTCAGTTTGATTCCATTGATCTACATGTCTGTTTTTATGCCAATACAAAACTGGTTTTATTACTACAACTATATAGTAGATCTTGAAATCAGGGATGGTGCTACTACCAGAAGTTCCTTTACTGTACAGGAATGTTTTGGCTATCCTTATTTGTTTTTTTTGTTTTTCCATGTGAAGTTGAATATTGTTCTCTTGAGGTCTGTGAAGAATTGTGTTGGGATTTTAATGGCGATTGCATTGAGTCTGTAGATTACTTTGGTAAAATCACCATTTTTACTTTGTTAATCCTACCAATCCTTGATCATGGGAGATCTTTCCATTTTCTGATCTTTTTCACAGTTACTTTCTTCAAAGACTTAAAATTCTTGTCATATACATCCTTCACTTGTTTGGCTAGAGTTACACCAAGATATTTTATATTATTTTGGCTATTGTAAAGAGTGATGTTTCTTTGATTTTGGTCCTGGCCCATTTATCATTTGTATATCGGAGGGCTACTGATTTTTTTTTTGAGTCAATCTGTATCCACCCACATTACTGAAGGTGTTTATCAGTGGAAGGAGTTCCCTGATAGAATTCTTGGGGTCACTTATAAAGAGTATCATGTCATCTGCAAATACTGAAAATTTGACTTCTTCCTTTACAATTTGTATTCCCTTGACCTCCATTTGTTGACTTATTGATCTAGCTAGAACCTCAAGTACTATATTGAATAGATATGGAGAAAGTGGACACTCTTGTCCATTATTTTAGTGGAATCACTTTGAATTTCTCTCTCTTTTATTTGATATTGGCTGTTGGCTTGCTCTAAATTGCCTTTATTATGCTTAGGTATGTTTCTTTTATCCTTGTTTTATTGAGAACCTTTATTATCAAGGGTGATGGATTTTTTTCAAAGGATTTTTCAGCACCTAATGAGATAATCATGTTGATTTTTTTTTTAGTTTGTTTACATTGGCATCAGGTATTTGTGACCTTTTGTGGGGACCCCCATTTGTGAACCTGTTCCACCTTGATAGGAGTTCAGAAAGTTTATGCTTATTTTTGCTCTCTCAAATTTGTTGTTGGCAACAGGTGTGGCTACAAAGGAAAGATTCTGACATGAAGTGCGGTTAATTAGTATTTTGAGTATAGAGATAGATCTGCTCTACCTGGACCAAAGGTCAGAAAATTCAATTCTATTCCTTATATCATGTTAATGATGTCTGTTGTATCTCCCCCTCCTCTTTTGGAATGAAGTATATAAGCATGTGGAAAATAAAAAGGCAGATTCAGTATTCAATTAGTGTCCCTCTTATTTCTCATATAACTTGGTTCCTTTTGATTAATAATTCTAATCTTCATACTCTTACCTGGAACATAGAAGTCTGTTTTGAAGCTGGATTTTGACACCCCATAAAAAGTGTTTGACAATATTGCCTGTTTCTATTTTGTAGAACAATTTGAAAAGTATTAGTATTAGCTCATCTTTGAAATTCTGATAGAATTCTGCACTGAACCCATCTGGACCTGGGTAAAAGATTTTTGGTTGGAAGACTTTTAATGACCATTTCTATTTTCTTAGGGGTTATAGGTCAGTTTAAATTGGTTATCTGGTCTTTATTTAATTTTGGTATGTGGTACCTGTCAAGAAAGCTGTCCATTTCTTTTAGATTTTCCAAGTTGTGGAGTACAGGTTTTTGAAGTATGACCTAATGATTTCCTATATTTTCTCAGAGTCTGTAATTATGTACCCCTTTTTGTTTCTGATTATGTTACTTTGGATATTATATATCTGCTTTTTGTTTTGTTTGGATAAGGGTTTTTTCTATCTTGTTGATTTTCTCAAAGAAAAAAACTCTATGCTTCATTGATTCTTTGTATTATTCTATTTGTTTCAATTTTATTGATTTTGCCCGAGTTTGATTATTTCCTCCCTTCTACTCCTCCTGGGTGAATTTGCTTCTTTTTGTACGAGAGCTTTCAGGTGTGCTGTTAAGTTGCTTTTGTGAGATTTCTCCAAATTCATTACATAGGCACTTAGTGCTATGAACCTTTGTTTTAGTACTGCTTTCATTGTATCCTATAAGTTTGGGTGTGTTTTGAATTCATTTTCACTGAATTTTATGAAGTCTTTAATTTATTTCTTTATTTTTTTTTCCCAGATGAATAGGTGGTTCAGTTGAGCGTTGTTTGGTTTCCATGAGTCTGTAGGCTTTCTGTAGTTGGTGTTGTTGTTGAACTCTAACTTTAGGCCATGGTGGTTCAATAAATACAAGCGGTTATTTCAAATTTTTTTTGTATCTGTTGAGATTTGCTCTGTGATTGAGCATATGGTCAGTTTTAGAGAAGGTTCATTGTGATGCTGAGAAGGTATATTCTTTTGTCTTTGGGTGAAATGTCCTGGAGATGTCTATTAAGTCCATTTGAGTCATAATGTTTGTTAGTTTTGTTGTTTCTCTGTTAAGTTTCTGTTGGGAAGACCTGTTCATTGGAAAGAGTGGGGATGTGAAGTCTCCCAATATTAATGTGTGGGTTTTGATGTGTGATTTATGTTTTAGTAATATTTCTTTTATCAATTTTGGTGCCATTGTATTTGGGACTTCTAGTTTCAGAAATGAGACTTCATCTTGATGGATTTTGCCTTTGATGAAAAGGAAATATCTTTCTCCATCTCTTTTAATTAATTTTAGCTTTAAGTCTATTTTGTTAGATATTAGGATAACTACACCAGCTTGTTTCCTGGAACCACTTTTCCCAACCATTTACTGTGAGTTAATGTCTGTTTGAAGTTGAGGTTTGTTTCTTGTATGCAAAACAAAGATGGATCCTGTTTTTGTATCCATTCTGTTAGCCCATGTCTTTTTATTGGTGAATTGAATCCATTGATATTAAAAGGTGTCATTGATCAGTGACTGTTAGTTCCTGTTGGCTTTTATTTTGATAGTGGTTAATTATCATAAAGTAATTTTTAAGTTCATTAATTTCTTGTGTTTCAGTTGCATTGGAATGTTTAGGTTTTGCTGTTACAGGATGATTGGCTTCTGGTGGTTTCATATTGCTCCTTTGGTTACTAAATATATGCTTATACTGGTGTTTACTTATCTTTTCTTCCAACTGCTGTGGCTTGTGTCTGTGTTTGTTCTACCAACTGCTGTGGTTTGCACCTGTGCCTATGTAGTCTCTGGGCTTTCAGAAGAGGGCTGGCTACAGGGAAGCTGTTCAGGTGCTTGAGATTGAGCAAAGAAATTGATCTTTGTGACAATGTACAGTGCATGATGAGGGTGAGAACACAACCAGGAGGCAAGTATCTCACCTGCTTGCAGGCTGGCGGGCACAAAAGCAGATAAATGGAATTCCACCAGCTACATTGCTAGTACTGAGATGTGAGGAGAAGGGGCACAAACTGTTCTCTGGTGTTTAGTTAGAATCTGGAGTTTGGGGCAGTCCAACTATTGAGGCCAGTCACTTGCCTGTTCTTCCAAGTGGTGTGGTTTGCATCTATGCATATGTAATCTGTTGGGGTTGTGGGGCAGGGTTGGCCATGGGTAGGGTGTTCATGTACATTGGAATGGGTTATGGAGTAGGTCTTTGCAGGACACTGTCCAGGGGTGGCAGGGGTGAGGGCACAGCCTGAAGACAGGTATTTCACCTGCTTTCTGGCTCACCCTATTGATCTTAAAAGTCATTTAATAATATATTTCCCACTCTGATTTCTATTTTTTTTTTACTATATATGTGCTCACAGGCAAGGCACTGCAATTGGATCTTCCTCTTGTTACTATAAAATCTTTTCAGTTAAGACTATAATTTTTCACATACACACACACATATATACACATATACATATGCATATATACATACACACATATACATATGATGTGGGATTATCCTATGCATGCTATGAATAATATTGGTTAATAAAGAAACTGTCTTAGGCCTGTGATAGGGTACAGAAGAGCTAGGCAGGAAAAATTAAACTGAATGCTGAGAGAAGGGAGGCAGAGTCAGAGAGAAGCCATGTAGCCCTGCTGGAGCTAGTCGGAACTTTACTTGGTAAGCCATAGACACATGGTGATACATAGATACATAGATTACTAAAAATGGGTTAAATTAAGATGTAAGAGTTAGCCAATAAGAAGCTAGGGCAAATGGGCAAATAGTGATTTAATTAATACAGTTTCTGTGTGGTTATTTTGGGTCTGAGCAGCCAGGAACAAACAAATGGCCTCCTACAACATGCACACACACACACAATATAATATAATATAACATAATATTATATATATTATGTATATGTATATATGTGTGTGTCTCACACACAATATAATATAATACAGCATAATATTATATATATTATGTATGTGTGTATGTGTGTGTGTGTGTGTGTGTGTGTGTGTGTGTGTGTGTGTGTGTATGTGTGTGTGTGTGTGTGAGAGACAGAATCTACTGGATCCAGACTCCCATTAAATTTGCTGTGTGTCCAAAGATAACCTTCAATATTTGATACTACTACCTCTACCTCCAGAAGGCTGGGGTTAAAATGTGTGCCACTGCCAGGGGTGATGGCATACACCTTTAGTATGAACACTCAGGAGGCAGAGCCAGGCAGATCTCTTTAAGTTTGAGGCCCTCTTGGTCTACAGGAGAAGTTCTAGCATAGCCATGGATACACATGGAAACCTTGTCTCAAGAAAAAAAAAAACAAAAAAATAAAACAAAGTGTGGCACCCCATCTCTTTTTATAAGGCACTGAATATTGATCCCAGGGTTTTGTGCATTCTAGGCAATCAACCTGCCTGCTAAAACACTTCAGTATTGCAAGGATCTAATGTTAACAATGTGATATGAAGTTTCAGAAGACATATTTTCAGTGACTCACCGATGCTTCATCTAATAACTTTCTCCAAGGCATACTGTTTTCTCTGAACTTCCACAGCATGTTCATCTTTTACACATTTTTGCTTTTTCTGTCCCATTTTCATTGCCTGTTTATCCCATTTTTTTATCCTTAATATTTGAAAGTTCTTAAGATACATTGGATAGATTATTTCTAGTTTTTATCTATGTATTTTCCATTTCAATTTGTAAATATATCCTCATCCTCTTTGAAAATCAAAATTTTAGTGCTCAATTCTGATAGAGTTTTCTAACTTTATCTTATAGAGTCAACTAACATTGTATCCATTTCAACTGAAGTTATAGTAGCCAATAGCCAGCTCTAGTTTAGCACTAGCAGCATATTGTATTTCCATCATTGGTTTTCCCCATGATATAAACCAACTTTATTATTTTGTACCTATAAAGTGCTTCCATTAGTCTTAGCCCACATTACATGCACATTAAGTACTAATTAAATGATTATTCTCTCAGAGCAAATGTTATTAAAAGGAAAAGAAATCCAACTAAAATTGATTAACATAATTTGATATATATCATAAATATATATAACAATTTTTATGAATTACAGTAGGAGAAATAAGAATGGATTCATGTGAATCTTAATTCCAGACAACCTTTCTTTGTACATTCTAGATGTGTTTTTGCATGTGTTTTATAATACTTTTATGAACTCTTTTTTTCTGCAATGATTCATTTGTTTAATTCTCAGCAAAGCAATATGCTTGGTCACAATCTCTCAGAGTTAAGCAATCAACTAAAAATCTATATGACTTGTCATCCTGATTCCTCCATAGTAACTGGCCCCATCTTTGGGCCCCAAAAACAGTTTTAAATAAGAATATTTTTTGTTGTTGTTTTTGTTTCTCAAGACAGGGTTCCTCTGTGTAGTTTTGGTGCCTTCCTGAAACTAGCTCTTGTAGACTAGGCTGGCCTTGAACTCACAGAAATCTGCCTGCCTCTACCTCCCACAATAAGAATAATTTTAATCATCTGATGAGAAATTGCTGCTCTTGTGTCCATCATTATTACATTTATCTGTGGTCAGGTATTAATGTTATTTAGTGGTACATGTGAAAATTTGTCCTTTTAAGCTATAGAATCAAAATATTTTTCATGACAGTGGGTGGGCATTTGTCATGGGTGGGTGGGAAATGATTTGCATATGGTAAAGAGTGAAACTCAAGTAAGTGCCACTTTTTCAGGCACAGGATCAAAACTTCCAGTGTCTTACCTGGTATATTTCTTCCACAGATAAGCACAGTAAAACTTTATAAAAAAAAAGTCTGCAGATGACAATTATCAAAACAAAGTTTCAGTGATAACTACATCTAAGCTCTCTTGCAAAGTATCAATGTGACCTTTACAATAATAATGAGCTCTATTGAATGATAAGTAGTCTCAGGGCAAGGGTATAAGGAGGAACGAGTTATAATGAGCATAAGAATAGATTCTATTAATTGAGGATATAAAGTATATGGGATGCTTTTATAAGGATGGTTTCTATTCACTGAGAGACTTAAGCTGAGGGTTGGGGCCTAAACAGTGATCATAATATTGGAAGATTCAGGAAGGCTTGCTCCACAGAATAGCGAAAAGATAATCAGGTTGTCAGACAATAACCACTCCAGCCTTACTGGTGACCAGGTTTCAGTCATTTTCTTCCTTTGAGGAAAATAGGGCTGTGTGTTTAACAAGTCTGACTCTTCAAATACTTTTTTGTGAGCTGTGACCCCTACATTGGTGCTTGTATTAGTCATGGGTTTCTAGAGGAACAGAACCAATAGAATGAATAGGTATTCCCATTATATTGGCTTATGCAATGCAAGCTAAAGATTTCAACAACCTGATGCTGAAGCTCTGGATGATTCGTAGGAAGCTGCTTCTCTCTAGTTCATACTGAAAGGCCAAAGAAGATTGATTCTGATATCAGCAAATGATGACAGTAGTAGCAAACTGTGTAGGCTGAATATCTGGCATAAAGTGAAGGCAAGCATAATAAAAAGTATTGACTTTTCACTGAGACCATGTGTATCTGTCACGGCAGGAAAGTTCCATCCATCCAGGTGGGAATCTCCCCCTTTAAGTAATCCTTCTCAGAAGTACCCACAAAGACATACTCAGAGGCATATCTCCATGTTCACCCCAGATTCAATGAAATTGACAACCAAGGCTAACCATTACACTGTAGATAATGTGATCACAATGGAATTATGCAAACCAAGTTGCTAATAGTACATTCTGTACTTTTAACATAATCACAAACGAAGACCTCAACACACGGACCCTTGTCATACAGTCAAACTCTACCCAAACCAAACATTATGTAATTTCACAGCTGGATGTGATTCTTTCTATGTATTAAATAATTTATCTGTCTGTAGTTAAGGATACTACATAGTCAAAGAATTTTATTTAGAAATATTGCTGCTTAATTCTTATTCTTTCACTTTTAAAAACTTAACTCCACTAGTACATGAATAAAAATACAGCTTTTGTTATGCCAACTTCTATTTACATATTGTACAAACACATACTTAAATGACACAGCATAGATGTTATGCTAGTTTTTTGAGAGTTTATACAATAAAGTGTTTGATCATACTCTGTCTCTCCCCCAACTGTTGGCAGATCAAACACCCTTCAGTACTCAAACAACTTTCTGTCTTATTTTGGATTAACAAATTAATGCTTTAAGGCCAGTTTGTGCTTCCCAAATATTTTTGGATGTGTGATCTTCTACTGGAGAGTGTTCAACTCATCAACAGCTACATTCTTAGACAAAACAGTCTCTGTCTTTCCCAGAATCTAGCAATTGTCAATAGCTCCATGTTGACTGATGTACTTTTGTGATCAACTCCTATCTCCAAGCTTGGGATTTATCTGTCTTGGGCTTGCACATGATTTGTAAGTGGTATCACAATTGCAGGGAGTTTGTATGTGAGGTTGCCCTGTTGTGTTCACATGTTTTACAAACTTTCTTCTAAAATGATTCCTGCGTCCTCAAGGAGGGTACAGCGTGTATGTTCCCTTTAGATTGAACATTTAGTAGTATCTTCTTCTCTGTACTTTGTTGTGAGTCTCTGTGTTAATCATAATCTGTTGCAAATAGAATCTTCCTAGATGAGGGTTTGGAGAAACATTGAGCTATGGGAATAATGATATTATTATGAGTTGCTTTAATATTATTTCAATTTAGCAGCCTTATTGTAATAAATCCTTCCCTCTGGCCTGTGACTTCTCTAGCTATAGGTTTTGAAGCAATATTGGTATCATTTAAGGGTCTCTTTAAAAATATTTATTTTATTGAGCTATCCATTTTTTTCTACTCCATTCCCTTTCTCTACCCTCCCCTTCTACCTTCCCCCAAAGTCCCCATGCTCACAATTTACTCAGGAGATCTTCTCTTTTTTACTTCCCATGTAGATTAGATCCATGTATGTTCTCTTAGGGTTTTCATTGTTGTCCAGGTTCTCTGGGATTTTGAATAACAGGCTGGTTTTCTTTGCTTTATGTCTAAAAGACACTTATGAGTGAGTACATATGACATTTGTCTTTCTGTGTCTTGATTACCTCACTTAATATGATGCTTTCTAGATCCATCCATTTGCCCTCAAATTTTAAGATGTCATTATTTTTCTCTGTTGTGTAGTACTCCATTGTGTAAATGTACCACATCTTTTGGAGTGGGACTTAAGTACTACTCCCATAATGTTTGTGCAGCTGTTGTACCACTGGGCACATCGTACCAAGCCAGCCATTACTGTATTTTGCAGGTTTCAAACCTCAGTGTGATAGATGATTATTTTTCTCCTCTGGAAGCTTATATAGGACCTCCTAGCATTTTGAGATTTAGCCAGTAGGGATGAAGCTTCCAAGTCAGAACAAGCTTGATTTCTACCTTCTATGATTCGAGTATATGTTGTCTTTGGTAAATTATGGAATTAAACCAAAAGCAATGGCAATACTCAAATATATATCTCTTTGGGGGGAGTTGTGGTCTATGAGACTTCATTGGACAACAACTCTGAAAAAATTAACCCATGCTAGGTATAGGATTTTTATTTGTTGCCTGTGATGTCTAGTAAATTTTTAAGAAGAAATTATTGAGATACAGTGATGGTTTAGCACTTAAGCACACTTGCTTCTCATTAAGAAGACCCAGATTTTTTTCCTGTGACACAAATTGGTTGGCTCACAACTTACTGTTATTCTGGCTTTTGGATTTCCAATGCATTCAGGCCACTGAAATCACTGTACACACACATACAAACCCATATGCACAATCCCCCCTACTCCCATAACTATAAAGAAAAAAATAATTTTAAAAATCAGGTAAATTACAATTGTAGTTCTGGGGATGAAAGAAATGTAGTTAAGGAAGCCTGTTACAAGAAGAAAGTTTGACTGACAACTATGTGAATCCAAAAACACTACATCAAAATATGCTATGTGGGTACTACAAAACATACTAGAAGGAAAAGGCCAATCCAAGGAACTCAGATACAGGCACAAAAACACAGGCAAAAGACAATTTCACACCAGCAAAACTCAAAGAAGGGAAATACACACTACCATCACCGCCACCAAAAGCAACAACAACAAAAAACAACCAAACCAAAACAAATAAGAATTAACAATCACTGGTCTATATTATCTCTTAATATCAATGGACTCAATTCACCAATAAAAAGACACAGGCTATCAGAATGAGTATGAAAACAGGATCCATCCTTCTGCTGCATATGAGAAACACACTCCAATTTCAAAGATAAACATTACCTCACAATAAAGGATTGGGAAAAGATTTTCTAATTCTATGGTCCTAAGAAGCAAACTTGTGTGGTTATTCTCATGTCAAACAATATACACTTAAAACTAAATTAATCAGAAGAGATGGAGAAGGCCATTTTATATTCATCACAGGAAAAATCCATGAGGATGAAGTCTTAATTCTGAACATCTAGCCCTCAAATATAAGGGCACAAAATTTATAGAAGAAACATTACTAAAGCTTAAATCACACATCATTATACCCCACATTAAACCCCACACAATAATAGACACCACTATCACCAATAGACAGGTCTGCAAGACAGAAACTTAACATAGAAACAAGGGAGTTAACAAATGTTATGGTTTTCTCTAACATCAAAAGGATAGGGTAGGAGCCACAAATTTTAATAAATTTTCATGAAATTGATCAAAACTGCCAATTAATGATGCTTTTTATCTCAATAATTTAATGGGGAGTTCAGAAAACTTAGATTTTAATATCAAGTCCATAGAAGAATACTGATTGAACTAGAAAAATTAAACTCAAGTTCTTTGAAAGATTCTTCAAAAGTAAGAAAATTATTTTATTGCATGTGAATAAAAGCCAGAGAAACAAACATAATAAAAATATAAAAAATTAGTAACTGAAACCATTGCAAAGGCATGATCAATATGTCTTATTAAAAGTATATTTAATTGTGCTTTTACAATCTAGGCATACAAAAGTAATGGATAAAATGTCATGAATGAAAACAGAAAGCATAGCATATTTAATTCAATATAAATTGTCTATGATGCAAAAGAAAAACAAAAATAAATAAATAGGAAGACATAGCATTAAAACAGGTTTCAGATGAAGTATCTTAGACTTTCTGATATCAGGTTTACATGTTCAGTGTTTCTTCTCTGTGCTATTAGGAACTATGGGTCTTCCACTAAGGAAAGTCTACCGAAACAAAGTGTATGCCGGAAATCATATCCAGAGTAGTCACTTCCCAACTTACTTATCTAAGAAAATGTTGAGACTATGAAATTTTAATAAAATTCATGTCATGGAGAATCAAAAGTAAATAGATATGGTCTTACGATTAATGAATGAAAACACAAGAAACACTTGGTTCTTTGTGAGATTTGGAGTATTGGGATGAAACTACAAACATGGACAAGCAAGAGGTTATAAGAGAGATATTTTCAAAAAGTTAATACATGAATGGAAAAAATAAAACAAAACAATGTATGGAAAAATAAATAAAAAAATATAATTGATAAATAAAAAAGTTTTAGAATATAAAATAAATAAATAAATAAATTACAAAGACTTTATAAAACTTTCTATAAATAATGCTTTTGGATTTCTTATGCAAATAATAATACAAAATCTACTGCCAATTTGAAGCCTGACTTTCTCCAAGCACCAGATGACATAGAAGTTCCCTGACTTGGCATTTCATCTGCAAGTATGAGAATTTCTTTCCTGCTAAAAAACTGAAAGGAAATGATGTAACAGCTTGAAAATTAATAAAATAAGACTTTTGTTCCTCTCCGCCTGCTACAAAAAAAAGAGAGAGATTTTACAAAATCTCTTTGTGCTTGTGTATGTGTGAGCCTATGAAAGAGAGAAGGAGAGAGTAAGGGAGGAGCAACAGAAAGATAGCTCATTAAAATAAAATTACACATGAAAAATCTGAAACCTTTTAAAGTATCACCACCTTCTTTCTTCTTCTTCTTCTTCTTCTTCTTCTTCTTCTTCTTCTTCTTCTTCTTCTTCTTCTTCTTCTTCTTCTTTTGATTTTTTGAGACATGGTTTCCCTTGCTTTCCTGGAACTAGCTCTTATAGACCAGGCTGGCCTTGAACTCACAGATATCTACCTGGCTCTGCCTCCCAGGTGCTGGGATTAAAGGTATGCACCACCACTGCCTGGGAAGAGTACCACTTCTTATGCTCATATGTTTTGATACCTTTATTGTTTGGTTTTGTATATCTACTTAGAAAAAAAGGATCAAATTTAACTTTTCTGCATGTTGAAATTCAGTTTTTCCTGTTCCATTTGCTGAGGATGCTGTCATTTTTCTAGTGTACACTTTTGGCATCTTTATAAAAAATTCAATTGCTGTGATTGCATTGGCTTATATCTGAGTCTTCAATTCTATTCAGATGATCTATGTATTTGTTCAAGTTGTTTTTATTGCTTCAGTTCCAAAGTATTCAACACCCTCTTCTGGCTTCCATGAGCACTGCAGGCATGTTGTGCATGAAGAGAGGCAAACACACCCATTCACACAACATTAAAAATAAAACTTTTAAAAGTTAAAAACAATGAAATTAGAGAAAGCAGACATAAACAAGTTAGAGTTTGCCTAATATGACAAGTATAACGATATGAGGAACGTGTTGATTGAGAAATCTTCAATGAGGCTTTTCAGAACAGACATGTCCAAAACTTAAATCTAGTTCATAAACCACAGTATGAATCTTTATCTTTCTCTAAGCATTCATAAAAGAATGTAGCCAAGCAGACTGTGGCATAACTATAATAAGAGTCGAAAATTTCAAGCTGTCCTATGCTTACCTCTCCCCAGTGTCTCTAGAATTAAATGAATTGTCAGGAAGATGACAGGAATCCAGAAGTCACAGAAGGGAAGAGAAGTGTAAAGAAATATCTCCTCATACAATAATTCAATTTTGGAGAGATTTTTTCTGTTCATATACTGCCGTCATTTATGGCACAGTTGTTTTTCACAAATATACTAGATGGAGGTCATCAGAACATTGGGTAGTTAATATCAGAAGAAAATATCAAGTGGTTTTGAGTTATGTGGAAATATTACTTAATATTCCTCACTTAAAGAGGAAAAGGTGAATTCACTTTATGTAAAGACTGAATTTAATGATTGATTTTCAGTAAAGAGAATTGTAGAGAAAGAGGAGGAATGTGGTTTCTAGTGTTTGCAAACAAACTTAGAATTTTTCCTTTCTCTAACTATTCAGTCCTCTGTCCTCTCTTCCTCTTTGCCATACTCTTACATTTACCTCTCCACAGTCTCTCAAAGCCTCTTTTCTTTTTCCCTTTCTCCTTTTCCGCTTCTTACTGATTCTCCCCCTTCCCTCTCTATCAAGAACTTAGCAACAAACTGAGGCTACTTACACAGATATATAAGTCTTCAGATAAGCAAAGCTCAAGCTAACAGCTTGACTTCATATCTCCTACTAAAAGACTCTGATCAAGCACCATTCAGTGAAGTAAGTCACTACTGGATTTATAATTAATAGAAACAATAAAATAACAATGTGTATTATTTTAACTTCCAATATATGCAGGATTTCTTACATATTAATATGTTTCTGATATATATTTATACAGGTATTCTGTCTTATGAAGAATAAACTGAAATTCCAAGAATTCACTGAATTTGAACTTGAAGCTATATAAATTGCTGTAGGCTCAATTGAAATCTAAATATTTGACTCTTAAATTCAGAATCAGTAGTAAATTTAAATAGATGTTCAAGGTTTTAATAATTATTCTATTTAAATAGCAAAAACATCTTTTTAAGTTTAAAAACTCAAAAAAGTTGATAAAAAGAAATGGCATCTTTGAGTTTATTTAGGGCAATATGTCTAAGAGTTTCACTACCTAAATATACAGCTTCACTGCCTAAATGGAGAGTTTTGAGCACTGAAAGGGAAACTGACAGGCTAATGTCACAGCCCTAAAGACAATCAGAGAGCAAAGACTTAACTTCATCTCAGCTATGTAAAGAAAATTTTTGTGAAATTTAATGTTAATGCTGTTAGTTACTCACAATTTCTCAAAGTCGAGGTTTGGGATTATGTTTAGCATAGTATTGGAATTTTCTTACCCAATCTCTTGCTAGTTTAATAATGTTCTTGGTTCATTCTTGGGGAAAAAATGATTAATGCTCTGAGAGAAAATGAAAACTCTTGGGTCATAACCCTTATTGTACATGTCTGCTTCAATCTATTGAGTTATTGAATTGCATGCTCAGCCATTATATTTGGTTTTAAATCTATCCATGTCAATGTTATTATTGCAATAATTTTATTAAATAATGATATAATCTATACATGAAATAAAAAAATAAAGTCGTTCTTTCTGTGAAAATTAAATGATTGTGAAGAATTTGAGAGACACAGGATGTTAAAAATATTTTAAAATTACATGCCTGGGAAAAATTGGAAAATATAAACAAAAGTCTTGAAACATTATTGAACTTTATGTGAGAACTCAAAGTAAGGGGAATTTTAGGTTAAAGGTGATACCATAGAATTTTGTTAATGTAGCATTGATCGTGATAATGAAGCCAAAAAAAATCCATACTCAAATAAAAAACCTTGAGGGAGAAAATAAAGCTGTGAAAGAGAAAAAAAAGATCTATTTATATTATTGTAATGTAAATCATCTTGTCTCAGCTAAATATTTGTTATTCTCAAATGATTGCTATATTCACTAAAGCTCTTTCTTGATTTAAGGTTTTGTTTATATTGATTTATTTTTAGGTTTAAAAATATGAATTGTAGTTTATCAGCAAAGACATAGTCTACATAATTATTTGCATAAATTAAAGACATGTAGTAGTACAAAATATGTATGTTTTGAAAGTTTTATTTAAGATAAGTTATTTGTTAATTTCTTCACAAAGTTATCTTTATATATCACCATATCATCATGAATCTACTTATCTCTGTAGTTCATTTTTATTTACTTATTTAACATCAGTTATCGACATTTAAGTCATTTTTCAATCATTTAGCCACCCTTATTATTTTTCCTTTTATTTCATATACTACCCCAACTGCTTAGTATATATCCATATCCATCAATTTTGTTTTTAATTGATTTGATTGATCTCTACATTTTTCTCTGCTCCCCTCCTTTCCTCTCCCCTCCCCATCAACCCATTCCCATGGTCCCCATGCTCCTAATTTACTCAGGAGATCTTGTCATTTACTACTTCCCATGTAGATTAGATCCATGTATGTCTCTCTTAGGGTCTTCATTGTTGTGTAGATTCTCTGGGATTGTGATGTGTAGGCTGGTTTTCTTTGCTTTATGTTTAAAATCCACTTATGAGTGAGTACATATGATAATTGTCTTTCTGGGTCTGGGTTACCTCACTCAATATGATGTTTTCTAGCTCCATCCATTTGCCTGCAAATTTCAAGATGTCATTATTTTTCTCTCCTGTGTAGTAAGTACTCCATTATGTAAATGTACCACATTTTCCTTATTCATTGTTCAATAGAGGTGCATTGAGATTGTTTCCAGGTTCTGGCTATGACAAACAAAGCTGATATGAACATAGATGAGCACATGTCCTTGTGGCATGATTGAGCATTCTTTGAATATATACCAAAAAGTAGTATTACTGAGTCTTGAAGAAGGTTGTTTCCTAATTTTGTGAGAAATCACCACACTGACATCCAAAGGGGCTGTACCAGCTTGCATTCCTACCAGCAATGCAGAAGTGTTCCCTTTTCCCCACAACCTCTCCAGTATAAGTGGACATCAGTGTTTTGGATCTTGGCCATTCTTACAGGCATAAGATGGAATCTCAGAGTTGTTTTGATTTGCATTTCTGTGATGAGTAAGACTCATCAATTCTTTATGTCTACCATTCTCTGCATAGCATCACATTGCACTCTATTTTTGTTCATATATATCTTTATATTGAAATCTTGATGATAATCATTCTTAACCAGCCTCTCCCTTCCTGTCTAACTCCTTAGTTAAAAAAAAAATACCTTGTATCTCTTAATATCCTCCAAAGTAATATGGCAAACTCAGAAATCCATGAGAATAGTAAGCATAAGTCCCATTTGGCAAAGTTTTCAATTCATTGTACAGTTAATGATACACACTTGAAGGTCACCAAACAAATGTATTAATTAAATTAATGGACGAATGGATATTGGTCATGTATTTGTATTTTCATACATTTTTCTCTCTTTTATGCCATCTTCCTATGAAGTTATATTTAACCATTATGTGCATTATCTGTTATCAATATAGCAGGCTGTTTTTCTTGCTCTCCAGTTGACATCTTAACTATTCAACTATCCATTTTAATCCTAAGCCTCACTATCTGTATTGAGTGAGCTATCTATTATTTTATTAATATATTACAAGGTACTTTAACCTGTTCAACCTCAAATATACTTCATTCCTGTTTGTTCTATCATTCATTAGTATATCATTCTCTACCATGTCTTACTACATTAGGTGTTATTTTGATATTAAATAATAGGTGTGCTGAATTTCAGTGAAATATACAACGCAAGGATAAAAGAGTCTGCACATTTCATTTGTTTACTTTATATAATATCAACTATATAAGCTCATCAACAAGAAATAAAGTTGAAAGACAAACTTAACATACAAGTAGTTTCTGTCACTCTAATAGAAGGGATATGTAATTCCTCTAATACCAAAGAAATGGTAAATAAATTATAAAATTTAAAAACAGGTATTATTCAGTCAACACAATCTTTTTTCTTTTATTCTTTTCACACTTATTTCACAGAAGCATTCATTATTATTTTATATACTATTAATAAATAATTTAAATAATATTTTAAAATAATCACATTATTATATCATCCAAAATAAAGAATTTATACAAGGCAGGTAAGATTTGTACACTTAAAATTATTTTCCAAAAATTGTTGAAAAATGTTAAAAGAAAAACATAAATGAAAAGAGAGGTACTTTGTGTTCATGTTTTTGGAGAATTTAACTTTGTTCAAGACAATCCATATTAAAATTCTAATATAGTTTAAAGGAAATTGAAGATCTTAACTTTAAGCTCATTATGGAATTACTAGGATCCTAAACAACTAAATAATATCTAAAAGAATGTATTTACATTTGTCAATTTTAGGAGTGACTAAAATCTAAGATAATCAAGATCCTTAGTACTAGCAAAGGATAGGCATATAAAGCAGTGGAATGCAATTGAAACACCAGAAGTAAATTTTCATACTTCTGTACATTATTTATTTTGATAATAGGTTCAAATCACCCAAATATGGTTCTGTGAGTTTTCTTTCTACTTGCCAAACAATGAATCTTGAAACCTTTGGGGATTTGACTTATGATGGCACCCATAGGCTTATGTGTATGAATGCTTTGTTTTCAGTTGCTGGAACTCTTTGAGAAATATTAGGAAGAGTGGCCCTGTTGGGAAAGGTGTGCTCTGGTCTTTTTGGCGGATGTGTATGGCTACAGTATAATTTAAGGATTCAAAAGCCTCTGCCAGTTGCAGTGTCCCTTCTTCTGCCTGCTGGCTGTGGATCAGGATATAAAGCTCTTAGTTACTGCTCCAGAATCATGCCGTTTTCTTTCCTGCCATAATGATCATGGACTAACCCAATAAGATTGTAATCAAGCTCCCAATTAAATGCTTTCTTTTATAAGAATTGCGTGTTCATGGTGACTCCTCACAGCAATTGAATCTAACTATCTTATGCATATATAAAACTACTAAAAATGAACAAAATTAAACATATGTGCTAAATCAGAAAATTATTATATAAAATGGGAATAAGTGTTTTTAACTTCAATTTTGCAGCATTCTTAAGTCTGACATTAATAAAAAAAAGAAAGATATGTAATTTGGCCTGACTTCATAAACAACAAAACTACCAATCAAAAAAATTTTGTTCATTTTTAAAAATTTATTTATTTTTTCCTATTTTTTATTCATTTTACATACCAACCACAATTCCCCCTCTTACCCCTTCTCTGGATCCCCCCATCCCACCTATGCCCCAACCCACCCCCATCCACTCCTCCAAAAGAGTAAGGCCTCCCATGGGGAGTCAATTTAAACCTTTTAAAGATAGTTTTGAAAAGCAACCTTTCAAAAAATAGAAGGAAATAGTATCAAATTTCATTTCATACATGTGTTCACTATCTAGAATATATAATGAATTTCTGCAACTCAATAAGACAAGGATAGTGTGACCTAATTTAAAAACGAAACACCTGACCTGAATTTCCAAGCATGTCTCTACAAAGTACATATGAATGGCCAACAAGCAAATGAAAGTACTGGTTGGTTTTATGACAACTTGACACAAGCTAGAGTCATCAAAGAGGGAGCAATCTCATATGACATAAAATGGCTCCTCAAGATCCAGCTGTAATGTATCTTAATTAGTGATTACTGAGGAAAGGCCCAGCCTGTTGTGAGTGGTGTGAAGCCTGAGTTAATGGTCCTGGATGACATAAGAAAACAGGCTGAATGAAACAGTGGAAGCAAGCCAGTAAGTAGCACTCCTCTATGGCCTCTGTATCAATTCGTGCCTCAAGGATGCTACCCAATTTGAGTCCCTGAGTTCCTGTCCTGAATTCCTTCAGTGATGGACAGTGACGAGGAAGTGAAAGCAAAATAAATTCATTCCTTCCTAATTTGATTTGGTCATGGTATTTCATCATAACAATAGTCATCCTAAATAAAACAATAAATATCAATAGTAATTAGGTAACTTCAAATAAAATCCATAATAATGCTAATTACTAGGGTAGGTTGTAAATTTTAAAAAGTGAATAGCAGATTATTGCTGAGGAGTGAAGGAAGGTACACTCAAGTCACATTTTTGTTCGGTTTATATTTTTTTGATTGGGAAGGGTGTTTGCTAAAACATAAAGACAGTACTGTGTATCATATGTGAAAGAAAAATGGTTTTTATTACATTTACTAAGAAGTAAGAGGTCTTTATTACTGCATTTTCCTTCTGTGTTTATTTATTTAGCTAAATGACCTGTAATTCTGTCTGTGTTGTGCAAAGGAAAGGGTTTCCTTCTTTTTTTACTGCTGACTAATAATCCATCCTATAAGTTCTCAGGCTTCCTTTCTCCGTCTGTGTTGACTCCATAATCTTTAGCTACTGTTCATAATGCTGAAAAAAGCATAGCAGCAAAGAATCTCTTTTATCTTTTTAATGCATGCCTGCATTAGGAATACTATTTGCATGGAAGCATCATATCAATACAAAGCAGGACTAGATAGAATTAACTCTATCAATCATGACTTTGAGTTGCTGTGTGACACAGTAGGTCTATATTTAGAATTTTAAGAAAACACATACAGTGTACATGCTAACTCTACTGGTTTGTATTGCCACAGACAGAACATATGTTTCTTCTTCTCTGTGTCTTTAGCAGCATGAGTTATTTGACTAATGATTTCTTTCTGTCTCATTTTTATCTTTTTAATAATAGATACTCTACTTGGAATGCAATCATGTCTCATAGTATATTAGATTTGTATTTCAGTAGTGAGCAGTGAAACTGAGCCTTTGTATGAATTTACTGGCTGTTTGTGCTCCTTTGAGAAGTATCTATTTAATTTCATAGTCCATCTTTCAGCTATATTGGCTGTTTGGGAAAGTTCAGCTTGGTGAGCTGCTTTGATGCTCTGGCTATCGTTCCCTTTTCAGAGGGGGTATTTGCACATTGTCTTTACTGTCCGATTGCTGCAAAGAGACACCATGCCCAAGGCAGCTCATGAAAGAAAGCATTTAACTGGGGACTTCCTTACAGGTTTAGACAGTTAGTCAAAGATCATCATGAAAGGAGGCAGACAGGCCTCGTGTTGGAGCAATAGCTGGGAGCTACATTCTGACCCACAGGTAAAAGAGATGCTGAGCCCAAGGAATTCTTTGAAATCTCCCAGCAGCACACCTCCTGATCCCTCCCAGACAGTCCATGAACTGGGGAGTAAGCTTGCAAGCAAATGACCCCATGTGACCATTCTCATTCCAACCATCGCATACATACTCTCCATTTCCGGAGATTGCTTCAGCTTTGCAAGCTGTTTCTCTGGTGGCATGGAAGCTTCTTGGTTTGGTTGACTTATGAAATTTTTATGTATTTTTTAAAAAACACATTTTCACAATACCTCAATAGGAACTTTGTAGATAACACGGTATCATAGTGTCAAAAGATTGGACACTCTTTTTTTTAATATTTTTATTTTTAATTCAAAAAAATTACACTTCCTCCCCTTCTCCCAGTCCCCTCCCGCTCCCCCACTACCTTGACTGTGTTCTCTGCTAACTTTACTCTGTGTTCTTGTCTGACCTGGATACAACATGTGTTGCCCCCTTTCAGTACAATTCCATCATTCTGTGTCTGTTTTGACCTGGTGACATATTTACTAAGGAAATTCCTGTGGCTGACTTTTCTGTATCACTTTTACAGGAAGATGAGAGCTTTTCCTAAAGGGATGTCAAGTTGAACCTTGCCTACTAACAACTTAATCTCTATTGGCAATATTTTAAAATGAATTGGCAATATTTTAAAATGAAACCTCTATGAAATACATGACTGCATTGCTCAGCCTCCTTACCTTCGAGTAGAAATAAATATAGCCTCATTTTAAAGGAATTATATGAAAACAAAATAATATGTGTGAAGTACTGAAATCAGTGGCTAAATACTCTTTACTAATTTTATTGTTTTTCTTTTTAAGCAAAATGACTTAAACTCATTTATGTCACTGACCATTTTTTTTCCTTCCTTACAGCATGCTTGTCCTATGTCATCTGAAACTTTAAGGAATATTAAACTAATTATTTTTCCTAGATTTCCATATTATGCTGCACTGTCTCCTACAAAAGCAGATCAGTGCTTTTACCTTCTTTTTATTTTGTCCTTTACTTTTCTTCCTTCTAATCTTGATCAGCTATATGTTTATCTTAACTCTGTCCAAAGCAAAAAATAGGTTTAGTGTATTCTGTACCTATTTTAACCTTTAGTGATTTCTCTAAAAGAAAAAATGAAAAATATATTACTATTGACAATTATGTATTTATCATGATATAGTCATGAAGAACACTCACAAACAGATTCCCTGCCATAATCATAGTTACCTTGTTACATATAAGTAAATGTCCCTTGATTCCATTTCAAATATGTTCACTTTTCCTCTTTGCCATCAATAATTTTAATGTATTATCAAGTATCCCTAAGAATAAGAATTTGATCAAATGCATTTGTTCTATTTATATCTCAGAGACTTCTATCATGAATCTTATCATTCCTACAAATATAGCTGGACTATGGGTTCTGTACAACTCCTGAGTAATGAGCAATTAATCCTAGCATTTCCCTTAATTTACTGGATCCTGTGTCTTTAACATTCTGATTTCTCTCTTTCCTGTAAAACATTCTTAAAAAACATTGATGTGGCTAGTTTGTCTATGCAGCAAGGAACAAAAGGCAGGACCAGTTTTCAGACTTTCATCTCACCCATACCTGCACCACCAGGGACAGCTTTACTGTGTTGCCCAGGTGAGGTACAAGGGCTACTCTCCTAAGTGCTGCAGCTAGTGAAGAGCAGAGACAGCTCTCCTGCTCTTATGACTTCAGGGCAAGTTTCCCCAACTGCCCCAGGCAGTGAGTGTAGGGGGGCACTGGGGGATGGTATGGGCATCTCTCCCTTGCCCATGCCACCATATGAACGGTAAATGGCAGTGCCATATTTCCCACATTGTTCTCTGGGTTGGATCACCTATGCTCCTGTCTACAGGTTCAGCTCTCCGATACTGTCCAGAGTGTTGCATCTGCTGAGGGTTTGGATCAGTTCTCCTGCCTGCTGCTGGTGGTGAAGAACAAGGTAAGTGAAGCATCTCTATTTTGTAACTGTATGATTCTTACCAGACATTAATTCCATGAGATAATGCCTCATTTCACAATTTATCTAAATTTAAAATCTTTGTTCTCATTTTATTCTCTTTTAGTAAGGTATATTTAAATTTATCTACAAATATTGGTTTGGAAATTTTCATTGGTAATATGTATAAGCATAATATGCATTAATACAGTGATTATATATTTTATTTACAATTATTTTCCCCCTCTATTCCCTTTATGTTTCTTTTTTTTCATTGGTGCACTAATTTGTGCCTCTTTTCAGAAACTAATTTTATTTGATGATAAAGACATATTTAAAATGTCTGTTTCTCTTGGGGGATCTTTGTTTTTCTTGTTTCTTCTCCTTCTGTATGAGGTTTTTTTTTCTTAAAAGTCTGGTGATATTCTTTAATTTCTATTTAAAATGAAGAAATAAGAAGTCTTTATTGAATATTGTCTACCTGTAGATATTTTGTCTTATAGATTTTGCTTTATAATACAGAATGTGAATACTTGCATATGTTTTAGAAAACCAATAAATCACATAGCTTCAATTTATTCAATATGAGATGTAAATAACTACATGATGATCTTGATATCCTATATTTAACTTGACTTCTTTAATACTGCAGCTTAATTTTCGCTGATCAATGATATTCTACAGCCAGGATTGTCCTCCTTCTAGTGTTACAGGTATGTCTATCCATGAATCTGTTCTTTTGTGAAATCACAGCAGTAGATTTCAACTCACTGAAGAATCATTCAGCTTGAAATTAGTCCCAAGGAGATTATGCAAACTAAACAGAGGAGAAAGAAAAAGAAATGAAAATCACAAACTGAACCTCTAAAATTTGAAAGATACAACTAAGCAAGCCAATATTCATTGTTATTGTTATTTTTATGAGCCCTCTTAGCTAAATTGTATCACTAATCCATTAATCTGAACATTATCAAAGTGATTCTGTGCATATATTTTTTCAAATGTGGTTAATATAGTAGAAATGGAACTAACTTGTTAATTTATTGGGATGAATAGATTCTGTGAGGACACACAAGCATTCTAAAATAATATCAAGAAAACCAGGCATGAGAACTTTTTAGATACTTCAGACCAAGAAAAGGCTAGAACTGCCTCACTTGGACCACATAAAGTTATGATGCCAGAATCTCAAGTCAACCTATCATTAGATACCGCATGTGTGTATCAAAGACTGACAAGCAGAGAATTCCATGACTATCCGTAGAACATTGGCTTGTTTGGTATCCTGCTATTGATGTGGTTTACTTAACTACCTGCCTGTCAATCATTCAATCTATCTATGTATCTATCTATCTATCTATCTATCTATCTATCTATCTATCTATCTATCTATCTATCTGTCTGTCTATCTCTCTATCTATCTACATAACCTGAACCCACTGTTTTCTGCTCTCAGACCTTATTTCAGAATTTAACCTTGCAGTTGAGGACTCTAGCACTTCCAGCAGCAGCTCCTTCCTGTCACTGTGTTGTGCCATAATTTTGTGTTCTGATAAACTTTGCCTGGAGATCAGAGTGTGGAGCTAGCCACTAACTAACCATAGAGGCCAGGCAGTGGTAGCATATATTTTTAATCCTAATATTTGTGAGGAACCAGGAAGATAGGATGCTAAAGCCTTTCATCCAAGCACATGGGAGACTTAGACTTTTATCCCAGCTCTAGGGCGGTGGAGATATTATTATATGTTCTATAAGGCATGTGAAGGCATCATCTCACCCTCCATTCAGTCTGAGGATTCATAGAGACAGGATCGCACAAGTCCAGTCTGGGATTCTGGAGAGGTAAGCAGTGCCTGTGGCTGTTGCTCTCATTCTCTGATCTTTAGCATTCACCCTCAATATCTGACTTTGAGTTTTTATTGTTAAGGTTAATTAGGTTTGCATTTCAGCACTGGTCCAATTCTTTGCCAATATAGGCATTTATCAGTCTACTTATTAAACCTCATGGACTCTGCTTAAGCCCTGGTAACTTGTGTTCAGTCTGTAGGCCATATATATGCATATAGATATATTTGCTGTGCACTGTGTGATTTTTGATGTGGTAAACAATGATACTAGTTAAAAATGGAGTAAAAGAACTTGCCTTTACCTCACTTAAGGTGGGTGGGACTATATAATAAGTTCCTGTCATTGAAAACACTGAAGTTTGTGATTTTAATGCTATTCAGTACATTTTGACATTGTACAAAAACACAGTGTGTTTATCTATGTTTCTGGCAGTATGCTCATAATGTTCTTTCTGCATCATTTCACTATTACTTTAATATCACATATGTGATTTCTTTAAAAAGATATTTAGCTTCAAAAGTGCAATATCAGCACTTGCTTAGTTCCCAGCGTCCCGGCACACACTGACATGAAGACATGCTCTCTCTCACAGTTTCATTGGGGAATATATATTAATGCATAGATGTAATGTAGAGTCAAAAGGAGAAGCATTTAAAGAATAATATTTGCACAAATAATGACCAAAGTATTCATAAATATCACAAGAGAATATTTTCCATATTGACAAAATTCAAAGAGGTCCAAGTAGAATAAATACAAATGCTACACAGATCATAGTTAAACTTGTGAAAAACAAAAGAAAGAAAGAAAGAAATGATTAAAGCAATCAGGAAGAAAACTGATCCAACACAGCAAAACAACATTTAAATAATAGCTGTTTAAAAAAAACAGAAACAATAGAAGAAAAAAAGTAGTGGGTTAGCATATTAGCATATTCATAGTTTACAAAGAAAACCCTTATGTAAGACTCTTTTATCAAGCAAAGTTGTTTTTGAAGCATGAAGACAAAGGAAAGAGAGCCCCAGATGAGAGAAAATAAAAAACTGCACTGGCCTTTTTTGACATGTCTCATAATAAATACTGGAACGCAGTTCTTCAGAAGGAAAATAAGTAATACCGTAGAGACAAATTTGAAAGGAAAAATTCAAATTAATATTATAATGTTAATCTTTCTTTAAATTACTATAAAAAGAACTAAAGAAAGCATAAAGAAATAAAGAATACAATGCTAACAGATTAAAGAAATATAATTCATAGAAAACAAATTAAAATATATATTGTAAGAAGGACTATTTTTCATATTTTAAAAGCCTAATTTTTGGGTACACATACAAAATGTATCACTGTTTCTTCATTTTTCAACATTAAAATTTATCAAAATTTGTACATAGTCAGATTGTGTCATCAAACATAGATAC
The DNA here is from genome assembly GCA_004026605.1 of Ondatra zibethicus. Taxonomy (NCBI): domain Eukaryota; kingdom Metazoa; phylum Chordata; class Mammalia; order Rodentia; family Cricetidae; genus Ondatra; species Ondatra zibethicus. Next base: position 39,681 of record PVIU01017763.1, read on the forward strand.
ACAGCAAGGTTATCTATTCTGTACCTTCCCTTCATTTCTCTTATGATTTATTCACCCACTTACCTTTTGTCTTAGTCCACTCTATTTGTATTAAACTACTACAGGTGGCTGAATGTATTTCTTCTTGTGGTAATAAGTTGAAACCAAGGGAACAATGAATTCAGCATTGGCGAAGTTCTACTCCCTTATAAGTTGACATCAGCTTCCTGCCTTTGGGGCTATAACTGAAGCTAGGGCAAGCAATTTTATCAATAGTCTATATCCCCAGCCTTATTTGTACTTTTTTTTTTTTGAAATGAGATCTCATTAATTTTCTCAGGCTAAACTTGAATCACTCTATACCTCCAGATGTCTTTGAACTTTGATTCTCTTGCTCAACCTACCGTGTAGCTAGAATTACATGATATGTCTGTTCCATCTGGAAGTCTTTGTGTTTTATTATCATCTGGTGGCAGAAGTAAGTGTATCTTCTAAGGCTTCTTTGAATAGGATACTAAACCTATTTATAAGATATCCAGTTTTGTTCCGCAGATTCATCTGGACCCCAGTAAGTGGGTCCCAGCCCGTCCCCGAGGCCTTCTGGCATTTTAGGGCCCCCCTCAACTGGCTTTGCTGCTTATCCCAACCCTGCTCGCCCCCGAGCATCCCTTCTCAACTGCGTGGTCCTAACTGCACCCGAACTCAGCCTATCCGGGCTGAGGCTTTGGGGGAAGGGCGAGTCCCCTGCTAGAGGGCCTCCTTTGTCCCACAGAGCCGAGACAAGCAGAGCAGGCATCTCTCAGTAAGCCCGCCCTTGGGACTGGGAACCCCTGGGCAAGAAAGGAGCCCAACCAGCTTCCACAGATTCGTCTGGACCCCAGGAGCCGAGCAGAGCCAAATGGAGCAGAGAGGGCAACTCTCAGAAGAGATGGGCAGGCGCCAATCAAAGAATTCATCCAACAACATGAAAAGCAACATGATAACACCAGAATCCAGCAATTATGGAACAGGAAAACCCGAGCAACCTATCCCATATGAAGTAGAAGAAATTGACTTTAAACGTAACTTTATGAAAGTTATCGAGTCCTTTAAAGAAGAGGTGAAAAACTCCTTTATCAAAACGGATGAGAAAACTAACAAAAAGTTAGAAGAAATGAATAAATTCCTCAAAGATACCCTAGAAAACCAAGAAAAAGCAATCAAACAGGTAACGGAAACAGTTCAAAACTTGAAAACTGAAATGGAGGCAATGAAGAAAACACAAACCGAGAGATGGCGGGAAATGGAAAATCTGGATACACGAACGGGAACCACACAGACA
>PVIU01017764.1:0-40968 GCA_004026605.1 Ondatra zibethicus
AGGGGGAGATAGGCCAGCTTTGATGGCCGGGTGGAAAGGGGGCGGAGGCTTGGAACTGGCGGAGGGAGCTTGGTTAAACGTTAGGCGTCTGAGAAGGGGGTGGGGTCTAATGGATTCTGCTTGAAAGGGGCAGTTCTCTGAGCAGCGGGACACGGTAAAAGGATCGGGTCGAGATCAGAGGGTGTGGAAGGTGCGGGTTCGGCCCTATAGGAGGTGGAGTTGAGTGAGTCTTTAAGGGTGGTGCCGAGGCCACCGCAGCCTGGCCTGGCAGTCTAGAAGGGTCTGTCCGGGGAGATAGGCTGAAGAGGGCAGGTTGCGGAAGCCAAGCGTTCCGGGCGAGGACTAGAGGTATGAAAGGGTTTGGGAAGTAGAGGGGTGGGGGGCGGTGATTGGAAAGGGCAGGTCTTAGAAGAGCCGGATTGAGCCTGGGATTACCTTGTTTAATGAAAAGGCAAGATGAGGAAGGAGAATCGTATAAAAGCAGCGAGGTCCGGGAGAACACCAGGTTTCCTCTGTGGCAGAAGATGGCCTTGAGGGGCGGGGTTTAGGAGGCACGGGTGTGGAACAGCGTGAAGGATGCAGTCTAGAATGGGGGCGGGGCCTGGAAAGGGTTAGAGATGTGGGGTCCTCTGGATACTCCAAGGGCCTCATCACCAACCTATGCTAGAGCCATTCCAGGAGCAAAGGCTCTTCAGCCATGACCTCCACCGGCCAAGATTCTTCTACCAGGCAGCGAAAGAGTAGGCACAATCCCCAGTCGCCCCCTCACGATTCCAGCGCCACCTTGGTGAGGCTTCAGCCCGGCACTGATGAGGGGGGAGGGAAAGCCAGCCAGCCATGTCCAGACTCTGATCTTTCTCTCTGATTGGCAGAAGCGAAGTGTTAAGAAGGGTACTGTACCCCACTCCAGCCCCAATCTAGCAGAGGTAAAGAAGAAAGGGAAAATGAAGAAGCTCAGCCAAACGGTTGAAGAAGACCTGATCGTGGGGCTTCAAGGGCTGGTGAGAGAAGCCTGGCTGCAGTTTAGCCTTCTTTACCAAACAAAGCAGTGGTTTTCCCCATCCTGGACAATATGCAGTGTTTTCCCTGATTGGGGACCTGAATGAATCTGTGTTTCTTTCTTTGCCCCTCCAGGATCTGGACCCTGAGACAAGAGTATTGGTTGGTACTGGATTGGTGTTTGATGAGCAACTAAATGACTTCCATTGCCTTTGGGATGACAGGTGAAGCTGGGACCTCCAGATTGTCCCCATAGTAGAAAATTTACACATTTGCCTCCCCTCCCCCAAGCAAGAATGAATCTGTTCTTATTCTGGCCCATAGTCTGGAGGCAGATGATTTAGGGAGGTGAGGATCATTCTTGAAAGGGTTTTGTTTTAAGCCAACACATCTATCGATGTGTCTACTGTGTGCCAAGAGTTGGTGATGTATGTGAACAAAATAGAAAAATCCCTTCTCAGCTAAGGTGTTTTTTTTTTTTTTTTTTTTTTTTTTTTGCTTTTCAAGACAGGGTTTCTCTATGTAGCTCTGACTGTCCTGGAATTCGCTCTGTAGATCAGGCTGGCCTCGAACTCATAGAGATCCGCCTGCCTCTGCCTCCCAAGTGCTGGGATTAAAGGCATGCGCCACCACCACCCAGCTAGCCTTAAATCTTTGATGATCGTCCTGTCTTAGCCTCCTGAGTGCTGAGATGACAGGCATGAGCTACCTACCGCACTTGACTAGAAGTATTTATTAGACGGCCCTAGACTAGTTAGCATGTGGAGTCACAGAGCCTCCCTTAAGAGACAGTTATGCTGAAATATACTAATCATATCGCTTCTCGGCCTTTTGGGTAAGATCAAGTGAAATATACCAATCATCTGCTCTACTTTCCAAAAGAATCTGCTTATTCCTTTTGGCTCTATGTTCAAAATATATTCGCTATCTGACTTTCATTGATCAGTCCCCTGCTTCCAGTTTCCACATTGAAGCCTAAAAAATGTTTCAGATGATGTTCCCCTCCTTAAAAATACTTCAAGGGCAGAGCATTGCTCTTAAGGTAAAGTCTGAATTCTTTATCCTGGCCTCTAAGGTTCCACGTGATTTGGCTCCACGTCACCCTTTGTGACCTAGTCAGCCAGTCCTCATTTGCTTCAGTTCACTTCACTGACACTGGCTGGTCTCCTTGCTGTGCTTTCGGCATGTTGGACACCCTCTAGCTGTGGGTCTTTACCCTTGACTGATCCCTCCTTTAACTTTCACAACTGTTGAGACTCTCCCATCTGATCTTAGATATCTTATCAGCCTCTGTAATGGTCTGTTAATCATTGCACTAATATTTACAAATATAGTAGCTCTCTCCCTGATCCTGACCTAAAACTAACTCATGATGTCAAAAGCTTTCATTTATGGTCTCCATTTGTTGAGGAGCTAGGGACACAGCAGTAAACCAGACTGCCTTCAAAGTCATCAAGAAAAGTGTCAGAGCAGGGCTGGCCAGAATAACTGAGCTGGGAGGGAGAGTAACATTTGAGGGGAAGGGGTGTTCCCATTTTTAATACAACAGCCAGGGAAGGCACTGCTGACATTTGAATAAATATACCGGGGGAGGGCCATTAAGGGAGTGAACCATGGAGTCATTATGGAAAAGAGTGTTCTAGGCAAAAGATATTGAAGTCTACGGACCTGACTGAAAGGTATGTGTTCAATTGAAGACCAAGGCGACCATTACAGGTGAAACAAAGTGAAGGATGCAGCATGTGATAAGAAACAGGGTCAAAAAAAGGATGGGGACACGGTTTTTAGGGCCTTCCAGCTATAATAAAGATTTCGGCTCCTACTGGGAATGGAGTAGGAGCTACAAAAGGGTTTTGACTTTTCACCACTGTCTGACTACCGTGTACAGAAGGGACTGTTGGGGGAGTGAGTGTAGAAGTAGGGAGGTTCTTGAGACAGTGATGTGGCAGACAGCTCAGACTGGAGGTTCTGCTGGCATGAATGCTAGTGGGGAGGAAAGTTTAAGACTTCAGAAATGACAAGAGGAAAGGCTAATGGCACAGGTAAGGGGTGAGTAGCTATGGGAGGCGAGATGGGAGGTGTGGCTAAAGCAGATGTGGTCCCTAGTGTCTTACTTGTCTGTGTGGGTATGTGACTGCATTTCCACCTCCCCAGTTTCCCTGAATGCCCTGAGCGGCTCCATGCCATCAAAGAGCAGCTGATCCTGGAGAGCTTGCTGGACCGCTGTGTGTCCTTTCAGGTGAAGCTCCCCAGCATGCGGGTGGTGGGCAGGGACCTGGCAGCACCTAGGCATGGCCTGTGCTCTAGCCCCTTTATTCCTCATGTCTCCCCAGGCCCGGTTTGCTGAGAAGGAGGAGCTGATGTTGGTTCACAGGTGAAAACTTGGGAGCTTGGTAGGGTGGGAGGAGGATGCCCTCACCAGGACAGACTGACTGCTTTGGGAAAGAATCCCATAGACTCTGTGGCTGGCCTTGGGCAAGTCCCTGAGCCTTTCTAAATCTGTTACTGCTCAAAAACCTAAGTTCCAGCCAGGTGTGATGCTACATGCCCATAATCTCATTACTTGGGATGTGAAGATAAGAGAATCAGGAATTCAAGACAATCCTCAGCTATGGAGCAGGTTCAATCTGGGCTACATGAGACCCTGTCTGAAAAAGCCTCCAACAACCCTAAAGAAAAGAAATCTAAGTTTTTCAGGAGGGTCAATATGTGTGTCAGGTACCTGACAGCATGTAAGATCCTAAGCCTGTGATGGGCTAATGTTCTTATAATCTGGTTAGTTAACTGATGGTGAATGTCTGGCAGAGTGATTAGGGAGCTGTAGGAACTCAAAGGAAGAGGACTGGTACAGTGTGGTTCACAGAAAACTAGCTTGGCAGAGAGTATCTGAGTTGAGCTCCAAGAGGCAATAACGGGGGTGAATCCAACAAAAATAAAAGCTGAGGTGGGCTAGAGGATAAATAGAACTGTGGCCTACATCCCAACTGATCCCCTAAGTTGACTGGAGGTTTGATTTGGCCAGAGGCCTGGTTTGTAGAAGGTATGGCTGGGGAGGGAACAGGGCTCTCAGTCCTATCCCCTATCTTGTGTCCATCCCCAGCCTGGAATACATTGATCTGATGGAAACAACCCAGTACATGAATGAAGGAGAACTTCGCATACTAGCAGGCACCTATGATTCCGTCTATCTGCATCCGGTATGCATGAGAACTGTGAGGTCAGGGTGTGGCAGCAATTCCGGGGTCTCCCATGTCTGTGCCAACTTCACTGTGGGAAAAAAAGCTAAGTAGATAGGACAGTCTTTTCTCATTCCTTCTCTCTGGCTCTCTCACTGTTTCTAGAACTCATACTCATGTGCCTGCCTGGCCACAGGCTCTGTCCTCAGGCTGGTAGATGCGGTCCTGGGGGCTGAGATTCGGAATGGCATGGCCGTCATCAGGTAGGACTCTCAAGCATTTGACTTCTTACATTTTTATTTCATTTTATTTGTTTTTTTTTTAAGGCTCCTCTGTATAACCCTGCCTGTCCTGGCACTCGCTCTGTAGACCAACTCAGAGATCTGCCTGCCTCTGTCTCCCAAGTGCTGGGACTAAAGGTGTGCACCACCACTGCTTCTTACATTTAAAAATAATCTTTCTACCTAATGGTGCATGGAGGTAATATTTTGGAGGTGGAAGGATCAGGAATTCAAGGCTAGCTTGAAGTACATAGTAAATTTGAGGCCAGCCTGGGCTACATAAGCTACTTTCTCAAAAAATAAAGTCCTTCCCTCAAATGTAAAATGTGTTAGCTTGGGTACTATGTCTTCATATGTTCAAAGAGTCAAATGCCATGAAGGGGAATTCAATAAAAATTCTCTCCTCTCTCCTATCCTTGGGGATGTGTTCCTGAAAGATAGTCATTGTAACCAGTAACTTCTGTGTCTTCTCACAGATAGTCTTGTGAGTAAGTATCATAGATCACTGATTCACAGGTATGTGTTTCTTTTCTATCTGGAACATCTTGAAATCCAGATGTAGCCAACAAACCCTGACATCTCAGATTTTACTCAACAGCATTTTTTGTTTTGTTGTTGCCATGGAAAAGCATAGAACATCTTGTCACAGCTGACTTTCTAGAACTGATAAAATGCAGAAGATGGTCTTTGTCCTTCTCAATCCTTTTTTTAATCACCAATGGTAGACAGCACACAATGTGCTCCCTTCCAGACTATGTACTTGTTTCTTGAAAGCGCTCTGTCTCTCTCTCTCTCTGTGTCTCTCTCTCTCTTTCTCTGTCTCTCTTTCTCACTCTCTCTCTCTCTCTCTCTCTCTCTCTCTCTCTCTCTCTCAGTTTTTCGAGACAAGGGTTTCTCTGTAGCTTTGGAGCCTGTCCTGGAACTCACTCCGTAGACCAGGCTGTCCTCAAATTCACAGAGGTCCACCTGCTTCTGCCTCCTGAGTGCTAGGATTTAAGATGTGGGCCACTACTGCCTGGCTGAAAGCTTTATCTTTTTGTTGTTGTTACATTGTGCTTTTTAGTCTATAGTTCTTCTTTACCAATCTGAGGAAACACCACCCGGCTCATCTATTTTTTCCCATGATATTTATTGAGCTCTACATTTTTTCTCTGCTCCCCTCCCTGCCTCTCTCCTACCCCCTTCAACCCTCCCCCAAGGTCCCCATGCTCCCAATTTACTCAGGAGATCTTGTCTTTTTATACTTTCTACTTCCCATGTAGATTAGATCTATGTAAGTCTCTCTTAGTGGCCGCATTGTTGTCTAAGTTCTCTGGGATTGTAGTTTGTAGGCTGGCTTTCTTTGCTTTATGTTTAAAAACCACCTATGAGTGAGTACATGTGATAATTGTCTTTCTGTGTCTGGGTTACTTCACTCAAAATAATGTTTTCTAGCTCCATCCACTTTCCTGCAAAATTCAAGATGTCATTTTTTTCTGCTGTGTAGTACTCCATTGTGTAAATGTACCGCTTTTTTTTTTAATCCATTCTTTGATCGAGGGGCATTTAGGTTGTTTCCAGTTTCTGGCTATGACAAACAAAGCTGTTATGAACATAGTTGAGCACATGTCCTTGTGGCACGATTGAGCATCTTTTGGGTATATACCCAAAAGTGGTATTATTGGGTCTTGAGGAAGGTTGTTTCCTAATTTTCTGAGAAATCGCCACACTGACATTCAAAGGGGTTGTACCAGCTTGCATTCCCACCAGCAATGCAGAAGTGTTCCCTTTTCCCCGCAACCTCTCCAGCATAAGTTGTCATCAGTGTTTTTGATCTTGGCCATTCTTACAGGTATAAGATGGAATCTCAGAGTTGTTTTCATTTGCATTTCTCTGATGACTAAGGATGTTGAACATTTCCTTAAGTGTCTTTCAGCCATTTTAGATTTCTCTGTTGAGTTCTCTGTTTAGGTCTGTACTCCATTTTTTTTATTTGATTATGTGATCTTTTGGAGTCAATTTCTTGAGTTCTTTATATATTTTGAAGATCAGACCTGTATCTGATGTGGGGTTAGTTAAGATCTTTTCCCATTCTGTAGGCTGTCGTTTTGTCTTATTGACTGTGTCCTTTGCTTTACAGAAGCTTTTCAGTTTCAGGAGGTCCCATTTATTAATTGTTTCTCTCAGTGTCTGTGCTACTGGGATTCTATTTAGGAAGTGGTTCCCTGTGCCAATGCGTTCAAGTGTACTTCCCACTTTCTCTTCTATAAGGTTCAGTGTGGCTGGCTTTATGTTGAGGTCTTTGATCCGTTTGGACTTGAGTTTTGTGCATGGTGATAGATGGGTTCTATTTTCATTTTTCTACATGTTGATATCAGTTATGCCAGCACTAGTTGTTAAATATGCTTTCTTCTTTCCATTTTATATTTTTTGCTTCTTTATCAAATACCAGGTGTTCGAAGATGTGTGGATTGATATCTGGGTCTTCTATTCAGTTCCACTGGTCCTCCTGTCTGTTCTTATGCCAGTACCAGGCTGTTTTCAGTACTGTAGCTCTGTAGTAACAGAGTTTGAAATCAGGGATTGTTATGCCTCCAGAAGTTCTTTTATTGCCCAGGATTGTTTTGGCTATCCTGAGTTTTTTGCTTTTCCAAATGAAGTTGAGTATTGTTCTTTCGAGGTCTTTGAAGAATTTTGCTGGGATTTTGATGGGCATTGCGTTGAATCTGTAGATTGCTTTCAGTAAGATTTTCATTTTTACTATATTAATTCTGCCTACCCAAGAGCATGGGAGGTCTTTCCACTTTCTGGTGTTTTCTTCAATTTGAAAGCTTTCTCTTAACAGTATGTGTTATACCTGAGTGAGATGCCATTGTGAAATATATTTTTTTGCTGGGGGTGGGGGTGTTGAGACGGTTTCTCTGTGAAGCAGTCTTGGCTGTCCTGCAGTTTGCTCTGTAGACCAGGCTGACCTCGAACACACAGAGATCCTCCTGCCTCTGCCTCTGCCTCTGCCTCCCAAGTGCTGGGATTTAACCACTGCCCAGTGGTGAAATATACTTTTTAAGTTAGGCATTCCCGTGCTGGTGGGCATTTTGGTTTGAGTCACTTGCCGCTTCAAACTAATACCATAGCAAATAACAGTAGAACATTTATGAACATATCAATTTTTACCACATAGGTTTCACCTAAGCCCATGTAGCAGAATGGCTGGGTATGAGGAAATATGTGTGGACAACTTAATTTTCTATTTTTTGGGACAGGAGTTTGAGCTATATATTTTCTTGCTTCAATGTCTTTGAGTCTTTGAGTGCTAGTATTACAGGCTCATGCCACAATATCAGATGGGTGCATGGCTATATTCTCTCTGTTTCTTTCTCTTTTTTTTGAGACAGTTTCACTGTATTGGTTTTTTTTTTTGTTTGTTTGTTTGTTTTGTTTTTTTGAGATAGGGTTTCTCTGTGGCTTTGGAGCCTGTCCTGAAACTAGCTGTTGTAGACCAGGCTGGTCTCAAACTCACAAAGATCCGCCTGCCTCTGCCTCCCGAGTGCTGGGATTAAAGGCGTGCACCACCACCGCCCGGCTCACTGTATTGTTTTGTTTTGTTTTCCAGACAGGGTTTCTCTGTGTAGCCCTGGCTGTCCTAGAACCAGCTCTGTGTAGGCCAGGCTGGCCTCGAACTCACAAAGTTCAGCCTGCTTCTGCCTCCAAAGTGATGAGATTAAAGATGTATGCCACCAGTGCCTGGCATATGGTACATTTTAATGGTTATGTTTAAATCTTTTTTGGTGAGAGCATTGGATTGGGGGTTGTAAAGCTTCAGAAGCCACAGTTACTCAGTTGCTGGCAGATTCACAGAATCTATGCTGGAAGAATTGGGAGTGTGGGAAGAAGACTCCCAAACATGTAGCCTTCCCTTTTCTGCTTAGGCCTCCTGGACACCATGCCCAGCGCAGTCTTATGGATGGGTATTGCATGTTCAACCATGTGGCTGTGGCTGCCCGCTATGCTCAAAAGAAGCACCGCATTCAGAGGTCAGCACCAAATGATAGATGGAATGGGGGTACTCTGTTCTAGGGTGTTCCTCCATATTTCACTTGATCCCCTGTACAAAACTCCCCTCTCTCCTGCTCACAGGGTTCTGATCGTGGATTGGGATGTGCACCATGGTCAAGGAACGCAGTTCATCTTTGACCAGGACCCCAGGTATATCCCAAGTACCACCCTAAATACTGGACTCCTGGCTACTTGTTAGGCCCAGCCATAGGTGTTAGGAAGAAGGGAAGGGCATTCACATTCTTTGAGTTGGCCAGGACCGAGGAAACGCGCTGCTTCCTGGTTGTCTGCTATCTCCTAATTTTACGCTGAAGCAAGAACTGTGGAGTTCCCATTTTACAGATGGTGAAACTGAACCTTAAGGTTACAATGCCGTGCAAAGAAGTGAAAGAGGTGGGGTTTGACTTATAAGTATTTGGAGATCTTGTTTAACAATTTACCCCCGAGCTGGAATGGACCTCAAATTAATACTTCATTTGTTTTCAATTATGACAGTACTTCAAACTGTTCTTTAAGGTTAAATAGGAAGCTGGCAAGATGACTCAGCAGGTAAAGGTGCTTGCCTGACAACCTGAGTTTGATCCCCAGGACCCACATGGTGGAAAGACAGAGAACCAACTCCTGCAAATTGACCTCTGACCTGCATATACATACCATAGCATGCATACCCCCCTACATACACATAAAATAAGTTGACACTTTAGGTTTTCGCCTCATAGCTTTTTATGCATATGTAAATAGTCACCTTTATTAATAATATACGACCAATGGGATAATTCTCCACATGTTCATTGGCAACTTTATTTCATCTAACTATTGGGGACACATTTACCATGTTGGTGCTACAAAAGCATTTTATTCTTTGTAGAGTATTTCATTGCATGGTTGTACTTCTGATAATTTAATCCTGGGACATTTAAGATACTTCCCAGTTTTTGCTATTATAGACAATTCTACTATGAATAGTATTAAAAATATATAATTTACATTTTTAGGTATATCTGCATAATGAATTTCTAATAGTGAATTGCTGAGTCAGGCAGATCAACATGCTTTAAGGTCTGGTACATGCTGCCAAACTTTACTTCAGAAGGGTACCAGTTTATCCTTAGAGAAAATAATTAAGTTCTTGCCACTAGGGAGTATTATATTGTAAGTAGTAGTTGCTTTATGTGGCCTCCCATCCAACTTACTACTTGTGCTCTTGTGGCCCTTTAGATGTTTTTTTTCCTTTACTTTCTTTTTTTGCTTTACTATTTTCCAGCAGTTGGTGCTGATGATAATTGTATTTTTCACTTCTTTCTGCGTTATCTGTTTTGCTCTCTGAAAGGCTTTTGGTTCTTCTCTTTTTCCCATACGGTATCCCACATGAACTCTAGGTCCTGTTAACTTCTTTTTAGCAGTGGGTTGGTATTTTACATCTGCAGCCTTACACCGTCTGTCTTTGCACACGTTCTTATATTAGATCTTTGATAATTATTTTCTCTGTTCTCTCAGACTCCTATTAGATGTTAAACCTCCTGTCTTGATCCTTTATGGAATTTTGTTTTGTTTTGATTTGACTTTTGAGACAGGGCATCTAGCTCAGACTGGCCTCTAACTCTGTATATAGCTAAGGATGACCTATTGTTTTTTTTTTTTAAATATTTATTATGTATACAATATTCTGTCTGTGTGTATGCCTGCAGGCCAGAAGAGGGCACCAGACCTCATTACAGATGGTTGTGAGCCACCATGTGGTTGCTGGGAATTGAACTCAGGACCTTTGGAAGAGCAGGCAATGCTCTTAACCTCTGAGCCATCTCTCCAGCCCCATGACCTATTGTTTTTAAGTGGGGGCAGGAGCCATTTGATACTCCAGAGCCAGGGCAAGTATGTAGTTGCCTGGGATAATAGTCCCTTCCCCTCTGCCCATGAAGTCCACATGCTGACGACAGGTCTCAACTCTGCCTTTCCCACATAAATGCCAGGGAGCCCAAGACCTTTGCCACATCTGCCCCTCTAAACGGATATCTTTTTTGTCTCTGCTACATAGTTTTTAAAGTGAAGGTTCATCTAATCCACTTTATTCTTAGAGTTGTAACTTAATTTTTATTTCTCTACTCTGCCTTTTTAGTTCTGACTTCCTGCTCTAAACCCTCAATCCTAAGGGATTGTCTGGACTTTATTACGTTGAACTCTTGATTCTCCTGCCTCCACCTTCTGAGTGCTGGGATTATGCGATGTGCCACCAGGCCTAGTTTATATGACACTAGAGATTGAACCTAGGGTTTCATGCATGTTAGGCAATCATTCTACCAACTGAGCTACCAATATCCCCAGCCCTGTGTCACTTTTTAAAAATCTTTTTTTTAATTTACGTATATGGCTATTTGGCCTGCATGTATGTGTGCGCCATGTGTTTGCCTAGTGCCCTTGGAAGCCAAAAGAGGGCGTTGAATCCCTTGAAATTTGATTTACAATTATGAGCTACCATGTATGCTGAGAATCAAATGCAGGTCCTTTAGAAGAACAAAAATCCTCTTAATTGCTGACAACCCTCCTCCCCTATATGGCTTATTTCATGTTTTCTATTCTCTTTTTACTTTTGCTCAGCGTCCTGAGAAATGGCCTCAATTCTTTTTATAAACCCTCCCTCTGAATTATGTACTCTTGGTTTTTTTCTTTTGAGACAGGGTCTTACTGTGTAGCCCAAACTGGCTTTGATTCTTATTCTCTATAGTCCAGGCTGGCCTCCAACTTGAGATCCTCTTCTCTCAGCCTGCCAAGCGCTAAAACTGCAGACATGTGCCAACCTCTCTAGCTAGACATTCTTTTGATCAGCATAAGCATTTTCTCTCTTGTTTTTATACCTTCTCATTGCTGAGCTTGTTTTTATAGAATAAGAATTAGAACTGGGTGGTGGTGGCACACACCTTTAATCCCAGGACTCAGGAGACACAAGCAGGAGGATCTCTGTGAGTTCTACAAAGTGAGGTCCAGGACAGCTGGGACTGTTCAAAAGAGAACCCCTGTCTCGAGCAAACAAAAAAGAAAAGAAAAAAGAAAGAAAAGAAAGAGAAAGAAAGGACGAAATTGAAGTGCCTGAAACATTCTACGTTCTTCCATTCCATATTGTTATGTCTCTTCATTCTGAGGCTAACTGAATTATCTTCTTGGTTCTTTTTTTTTTTTTATATCAGTGCCTTTCCTCAAATGTCTACTTTTGGCTATTTATACCTCAAATTGAAGGGCTGTTCTTGAGGCCATCATGAGATTACTGTGCTGTGCTATTTATAGGTCTATGTTCCTAAAAAGCATTTCCCCAGAATGGAACCAGAGGATGTCTGCTGATACAGATCTCAAGTTTAGGAACTGTGAGAAAAGATCCAAGCACTAGGTTTGAGTTTGCAAATACCAGGAAAAAAATAATGCCTTTTTTGGGTGGATAGAGAGCATACATCTTTTATTTAATTTTATTTTTATGTGTATGTGTGTATACCTAAGTGCATGTATGTGTGCCGTAGGTATGCATGAGTCTGCAGATGTAAGAAGAGGGAGTCAGATCCCCTAGAACTGGAGTTAAAGGTGGTTGTGAGCTGCCATGTGGGTGTTCGGAACTGAACCGGGGTCCTCTACAAGAGCAGTAAGTGCTCTTAAGCAACATCTCTTTTTTTAATCCATCAGCCTTGATAAAGGTATGTGTCACATCCCCTGGATCTGGACTTACAGATAGGTGTGAGCTGCCATGTGGTTGCTGGGAATTGAACTCAGGACCTCTGGAAGAGTAATCAGTGCTCTTAACCACTGAGCCATCTCTCTAGCTCCTCACTTATTTTTCTTATCTAATCTCTGGCTCCTTCTGTCATCTCTACTATTTTAATACTTAACTAATTTTTCTGTTTTTATCTTCTTAAATTTTGTATTCTTTATTTTGTTTGTTTGTGGCTTCCTGGATTAAATGCTTCAACATTAATAAATTCATTGGCCATTTTTTCATCCATATCTACACCCACTACTCTACTCCTATTTTATTTCTGCATAAATTCTAGAATGCATCTTTTAATTAGCGATTGTTTTTTAGAAAAGGTATTGCTCATTGAAGGTATAGCTCAGCGGTATAACGGTTTTACACAGTTTAGATTTGGGTTCTATCCCCAGCATTTTTAAAAAAGCATTAACCTCACTATCATGTCTGAGAAAATGAGCCCTGGCTGTCCTGGCACTCACTTTGTAGACCAGGCTGGCCTTGAACTCACAGAGATCTGCCTGCCTCTGCCTCCCGAGTGCTGGGATTAAAGGTGTGTGCCACCATACTTGCTGTTTTTCTGTTCTCTGAGGGAGAGTTCTTGTGGAGTTGGAATTCTTCAGGTCTTTGCTTATTTACCCCTGAGGGTACTTACTCTTCAGTAGCGTTCTCTCTTCCCTGCTCAGTACTTTGCTGAATGTTTAAAGTCAATATTTACCTGTCAGTGTCAGAAATTTTAAAATAATACAATTAAAGGCTAGAGAGAAGCTCAGTGGTTAAAAGCACTGCTTGCTCTTCCTAAGGACCTAGGTTTTAGTCCCAGCACCCACATGGCATCTCACACCTATCTGGAACTTCAATTTGAGGAGATCAGTTGCCTTTTTCATCTCCACAGGCACCGGGCACATACATAATATACACAGACATACAAGAAAGCCAAACACATAAAATAGTACAATTAAACAAACAAAACTAAATAATGCAGACTGGGCATGGTGGTTCTCCATGAGTTCAAGGCTAGCCTGGTCTGTGTAGCAAGTTGCAAAACAGCCAGAGCTATATAGTAGAGACCCTGAATCAAAACCAAAACAAAAAATACCCTCTACCCACTCAGACCAGAGGTGCTTTGTGTTCTTGTTCTCTCATACATTACATCCCTACTGCAGTTTCCTTCCATCCACTCCTCTCCATCCCCCCACATAGTTTCTCTCTCCCCTAGATCCACTGCTCCTCAGTTTCATTTCAGAAAAGAGCAGGATTCCCAGGGTTATCCGAACACAGCATAACAAGTTACAGTAAGATGAGGCACAAACCCTCATATTAGGGCTGGACAAGGCAACCCCATAGGAGGAAAAGGGTCCCATAAGCAGGCAAAAGAGTTAGAGACACCCCCTACTCCCCCTGTTAAGAGTCCTACCAAAAACTCCAAGCTAAACAACCACAGAGAACCTAGCATAGACCCATGCAGGCAGGTTCACTGATTGTTGCTTCAGGACTAAAGCTTTTTTTTGTTGTTGTTTTGGTTTTTCGAGACGGTTTCTCTGTGGCTTTGGAGCCTCTCCTGGAACTAGCTCTTGTAGACCAGGCTGGCCTCGAACTCACAGAGATCCGCCTGCCTCTGCCTCCCGGGTGCAGGGATTAAAGGCATGCGCCACCACTGCCCGACAGGACTAAAGCTTTTTATGGGGCTTTCATTCCCCAATTCCAAGATACTTTTCCCCAATTTTAAGTATCATTTTATATTTTTTAAATTGCATAGCTATATTGTTAACATATGAAGATGTCTTTCTTGAATTAGTCTAGATTCTTTGCTCACTACTGTTTTTTCATTTCCCATAGAAAGGAGGGGGATGCTGCCTCAGACTCCTAGAACAAGGCAGGGTGTAGTTGATTAGATCAATGGTAACAGGACAGACAGATGGACAGATAAATGATAGATACTCACTTTGTCTTCCCCAAGTGAAGTTACCCCCTCAAGCCCTCTGTGTACTTTCTGTTGGAATATGTCCATCATGTTCTTTTAGTATCAACCTGAATATCATGCCTTTTTAGCTAGAATCTGTTCTTCATGTCTTTTTATTTATTTTTATTTTATGTGCATTGGTGTTTTGCCTGCACATAAATCTGTGTGAGGGTGCCACATCCCCTGGAACTGGAGTTACAGATAGTTGGGAGTTGCCATGTGGGTGCTAGGAATTGAACCCCAGTCCTCTGGAAGAGCAGCCAGTGCTCTTCCCACACTGAGCCATCTCTCCAGCCCTCTTATCATGCGTTTCTACCCAGAACATGTACATATGTCTTGTCAGTTTGTACCTGCAGGTTTTATCAGTCAGAACATTTTCAGCATCAGTTTTGTGTGTTGGTTCCTCTCGCCCCTATGGGCACTTTCTCACCTATGAAATAGAAGTAGTAGAGGTGGCTTTGTGACATATTAAGGGAAAAGGACTGTCCTCACTGACTTCATGACAGCATCCTTCACTTTAGCTCCACACACAAAACCAAGCCCCATCTTTCCTCATTCCTGGCCTCTGCATCTCTCCAATTCTTTCAGTGGAATCACTAGGTTCCCCAGCATGGACTCGAGGCTCTTTACAGCCCAAGCTGGCTTCTTCAAATAAGTTTCCCCAAGACCCCCATGGATCTCCAGTGCCATTATTACCTTGGGATAATAACACTGAGGGGAGCAATGAGAAGACATGACCTAGAGTTTTTCACAGAGTCATCGTTGTCCAGGTTCTTGGGTCAACTCAGTAGCTTTTGACACTTTGGACTTGAGTCTGAAATCGGGTGGACACTGGAGAGGCAATAATATTTAGTGACAGGAGGGTTCTGGTGGGAGGTCAATGAGTGTGTAGAAAAAATGGGCAAACCACTGGGGGAGGATTAATGAATGGGAAAGTGAATAAATTGGTAAATGAATAGAAGAATTAAGAGTATAGATTGAGAACTGGAAAAAATTATAAGAGGGATTGAATGGAGTAGTTGGTAAAAATAGCTTGTTGAATAAATCACTGCAGCTGTAGGTTGGGAGCCTTAAGTTTGTCTCTTCAATTCCTTTATTTTTTTTCTATGCTGGGGGGTTGAGTTAACACATTGCTATGCAACCCCTCAACATTTTTTTCTCTGCCTCTAGTGTCCTTTATTTCTCCATCCACCGATATGAGCAGGGTCGGTTCTGGCCCCACCTTAAAGCTTCTAACTGGTCCACAGTAGGTTTAGGCCAAGGCCAAGGCTATACCATCAATGTACCTTGGAACCAGGTCAGTGTCTTCCCACCTAAAGTGAGCCTAGTGCTGCCCTCCCACAAGCTCAAGAAAGGTGACTGATTGTCATAGCGTGTTTCTGTGTCTGCAGGTGGGGATGCGGGACGCTGACTACATTGCTGCCTTCCTGCACATCCTGCTGCCAGTTGCCTTTGAGGTCTTGGAGAGCCTGGAAATTTGGGGGTGAGGTGCAACACTGAGGGGTGATGCTCTATGAAGGCAGGTGTTCTCACATAGTCTGTTCTTTTCCTCAGTTTCAGCCTCAGTTGGTCCTGGTGGCTGCTGGATATGATGCCCTCCAAGGAGACCCCAAGGTAAGGCAGGTTCTCTGGGGTGTTCTCAGGTTCAAAGGAGACAATTCTGAGCTTCATGTTCCCGCAGGGAGAGATGGCTGCCACTCCAGCAGGATTTGCCCACCTGACCCATTTGCTCATGGGTCTGGCAGGAGGCAGGTTGATTCTGTCCCTGGAGGTAAGTAACTCACGTTTATCTAACCCTGTAGATAAAAGGCTTAGAATTTTTATATTTTTTTATTGTTTCTGTATTCACATACATACACTAAGCCACAGGTACCATGAGTGGTGGTTTGAAGACAACTTGGGAGTTGGTTCTCTCCTTCTTCCACCATGTACATTCTTTTTGGGGATTGAACTCAGGTTTGGTAGCAAGCCCTCTTTTCCTCTGATCCATCTCACTGGCCTACTTGAAGGCCTAAGAACAGATCTTTTGGACCTCGGGGATGGAGTTAAAAGGTAGAATGTTATCTGATATATGCAAGGGGTTCCATTCTCAGAACCACTAAAAACAAAACAAGAACTTTCATGTATATAAGAAGTCCCTGGGGGCTAAAGAGATACCTAGTGTCGGGCTGGAGAGTTGGCTCAGAGGTTAAGAGCACTGGCTATTCTTCCAGAGGTTCTGAGTTCAATTCCCAGCATCCACATGGTGGCTTACAACCATCTGTAGTGAGATCTGGCGCCCTCTTCTGGCCTGCAGGCATACATGCAGACAGAACACTGTATACATAATAAATAAATAAAGCTTTAAAATATAAAAAAAAAAGAGAGAGAGATACCTAGTGGTTGAGAGCACTTGCTATTCTCGCATAGGACCTGGGTTCTATTCCCAGCATGGTGGCTTGAAACTATCCATAACTCCCGTTCCAGGAGATCTAACAGGCACACACATACACACATATAGGAAACACATTCATAATCATAAAGCAAAGAATTGATTTTTTCTTAAAGTTTAATGGGATTATTTTGGTAAAGTTGTTCCTTGCTCAGCCTTACTACTTCATACATCTTTGTGCCTCTGTAATCACTTTACATTGCTGTCCAATGAATCAAATGACGTCACCCTTGAAATTTCATGTCGCTTGACATAGTTCATGCCAAAATATTGTTATTGTTATCAGTATCCTTCCCTGGTAATATCTGGCCCTCTGCTTGCCTCCCCCAATAACTCCTTCCCCAGGGTGGCTATAACCTCCATGCCCTGGCTAAGGGTGTCAGTGCATCACTCCACACACTTCTTGGAGACCCTTGCCCCATGCTGGAGTCCCCTGGTGCACCTTGTGCAAGGTGAGCCTGGGAAAATGGGAAAGGAGAGCCCTTATTGCCTGCCTGGGGGCCATTTAATCACATTTCTGCTTCTCCCACCCCCAGTGCCCAGACTTCGATCTCCTGCACTCTAGAAGCCCTTGAACCCTTCTGGGAGTTCCTTGTGAGATCAGGTAGGAGGTGGGGAATGGGCACCATCAGCATCAGACATGGAATAAGCTATTGGGCTATTCTCTTCCAGATTTCCTCTTGCTTTCCTGGGATGCCTTGGTGGGGAGGGCTGTGTGGGTTTTAGGCCTTGTCTGGGCCACGTTTGTCTCAGAATATGATGGGATCCAGATTCAGAAAGTAGGGTGATCTGAGCCCCTCTTATAGTCGAGCCCCAGGAGGAAGATGAAGTGGAGGAAAACAAGGTAGAAGAGGAAGATGAGGAGGGCCGTTGGGAGGCTGCTACGCTGCCACTGGATACATGTAGATGGCCAATGCTGCAGGATCGCACTGGGCTGGTCTATGATGAAAAAATGATGAGTCACTGCAACCTATGGGACAAGTATGTCATCAGAGGGCTGGGTTAAGTGGTGGTTGGATCACTCACCTCAGTCACTAAACCCCTGCCCCCCTCCCTCCCGCTACTAGTCATCATCCTGAGACACCTCAGCGCATCTTACGGATCATGTGCCACTTAGAGGAGCTGGGCCTTGCAGCACGCTGCCTCATCCTACCTGTGCGGCCTGCCATGGATGCTGAGCTTCTTACTTGCCACAGGTCAGACCCTGTGCTAGGGGTGGACCAGGTACAGAACTATATGGAAGTTCTAGGAGTAGGGCCTAGGGCTCTCCTCCAAGGTGGGTAAAGCTGCTGCTCACCTAGAGAGGTCCAAATTCTTATTTGGGGATATGCTTGTGGCTAGTTGTTCCTCTGTCTCTCCAGTGCTGAGTACGTGGAGCGAGTCCGGGCCACAGAAAAGATGAAAACCCAGGAACTGCACCGTGAAGGTGCCAACTTTGACTCCATCTACATCTGCCCCAGCACCTTTACCTGCGCACAGCTTGCCACAGGCGCTGCCTGCTGCCTGGTGGAAGCTGTGCTTTCAGGAGAGGTGCGTCTTCCCTGGGAGCCAGTGCAGTTGGACTGAAGAGATGAGGTCCTGAGATCAGGTCCTGAGGAAATAGAGAGGACCACCTACCCCTACTTAGGAGGACAGAGGCAGTGGGAGAGGCGCACCCCAGAGTAGCTGGTAGAGAAGACAGGAGAAAGGGAAGGGAGGAACGGAAGGACAAGAGTGAGGGCCAGAAATCCAGTCTCGCTCCTCTCCCTCTGCAGGTTTTGAATGGCATTGCAATAGTGCGCCCTCCGGGACACCATGCAGAGCCGGATGCTGCTTGTGGTTTCTGCTTTTTCAACTCTGTCGCTGTAGCTGCTCGCCATGCCCAAGTCATTGCCGGACGTGCCCTGCGGTAAGGACTCTCCAGAGACCCCAAAACCTGATCTTGGAAGAAATCTGGACACTGCTTTCCCATTCAGTCTTACTTGGCAGATCCAGGAGCTTTCATAGAAACAAGCAAGGGTCCACTGGGCAGCACTTGACCACAGACGGGACAGGAGGCTTGTGTTAGTGTCACCAGCTCATTCATTCATTTAGATGCTTAGTAGACTAGGATCTAGGGTATTACAGCAACATTCCTGAGCCTTAACAGATCATTCTAACAGAACCCAAGCCTAGGCTCCCAGTGCTTTCTCCAAAAGACTTAGGGTTTGGCATGTGACATTAGCCAACCAGGCCTGGAATTCTATTCCTTAGTCAGTCGTCAGAAGCGTCTAGGACCTAGCCTCAAGTACTTGTTTCTGCCCAGAGTAAAGCCCTGTAAAACCAAGATTGGGCTTTCAGTCTTAAAATGCTGGCCAATGCTTTCTCAAGATACCCATAGTCCTGCTACTCAGTAACAAATGCTTCCAAAGACCCCAGGAGTCTAGCTAGCCAGAGCCCTCCCTCTCCTAGGGCTAAATGTCCCAGACTGCTAAAAGGAGCTGTTTCCCTCCCCAGGATCCTGATCGTAGACTGGGATGTTCATCATGGTAATGGAACTCAGCACATGTTTGAGGATGATCCCAGGTGAGGGATGGGATGATGAGCTGGAGTGTCCTGTGGGAGGGTGCTGAACCATCCTTTCAAGGCTGTTTGGAGTCCTTAGCTTGTCATGGCTGCCTTCTCATTTTATTCTCTCCCTGGCAGTGTATTATACATGTCCCTGCACCGGTATGACCGTGGCACTTTCTTCCCCATGGGGGATGAAGGTGCCAGCAGCCAAGTAGGCCGAGCCGCAGGTACAGGCTTCACTGTCAATGTGCCCTGGAATGGGCCCCGCATGGGTGATGCTGACTACCTGACTGCCTGGCATCGTCTGGTACTTCCCATCGCCTATGAAGTAAGGCTCTGGTCCTTATGTGACATCTGTGTAGGTGGCAGCACTATCTGCCTCCTCAGCATGTGTGTTTGACTACCAGATCATATGCTGGCTGTTGGGACAGGGTTGGCAGTGATGTCCTTATATATCTTTCTGACCATGCACATATGACTGCGTGTAAGTGCTCTCTCTGTAAGACGTTTTATATGTGAGTAGCTCTATTGGCTGTATGTATATGTATGTGTGTGCCTTCTGGATATGGCTGCCATCATGAGTGCATGGTTGTAAGTGCATCCATAAGAGATGCTGTCTCTGTGGAACTGTGTGTACAAGGGAGGCAGGAGATGAACACATGTGTAATGTTGCTCAGTGACTGTTTTTTGTGGGGTTTTTTTTGGTTTTTTTTTTTTTTTTTTTTTGGTTTTTCAAGACAGGGTTTCTCTGTAGCTTTGGAGCCTGTCCTGGAACTAGCTCTTGTAGACCGGGCTGGTCTCGAACTCACAGAGATCCACCTGCCTCTGCCTCCCAAGTGCTGGGATTAAAGGCGTGCGCTGAGGTGCCCGTGTCTTATTGTTCCCATGAGAAACCGAGTATATGTGTGTGCCTGGTATGATTTGCAGCCCTGCCAGTGTGGGATTGTAAGATTGAGAGTGGGGGTGTATGACATTTGTATTAGTATATACTATTTGTAGAAAAGCCTGCATCATGTGCTTGTGTGTCCCATATTTGACCCTTGTGTGTGAGAGAGAGGACATGTCTTTGTCTCTCCATTTCTCTTGTCACTATCTCTTGCCATCTGAGTCTCCATGTTTCTTTGTCTCTGTGATCCATATCTATCTCATGACTCTATCTCATGCCCCCTTCTGTCAATTTATAGTGTTTCCAATATCCTTTTTTTAAACTTTAACTTCTGCTATGTGTTTGGGTGTTTTGCCTGCATATATATCTATGTATCAATGCATGCCTGGTGCCCACGGAAGCCAGAAAAGGGCAGCAGAGCCCTAGACTGAAGTTACAGGCAGTTGTGAGCTGCCATGTGGGTGCTGGGAATTGAACCCTAGTCCTCTAGAAGAGCAGCCAGCTCTCTTAACCTCTGAGCCATCTCTCCAGCCTCTGTCTCCCAAGACTGTGAGTTTCTGGCAGGTCTACCCTTGTCTCTAACAGGCTGTCCATGTCTGTTTCTGCTGGGTTCTCTGTCTTCTACTCCTTATTTTCAGATCTCTGTGCTCACATCCTCTGGTTTTGAACTTGCATTTTCATGCCTTCATTTGCCCTCATTATCATCACTTACTGTCTGCCTAAGCCTTTATGCCCATGTTTCTCTTCTCTGATTATTGCAGTTTAACCCGGAACTCGTACTGGTTTCTGCTGGCTTTGATGCTGCACAAGGGGACCCACTGGGTGGCTGCCAAGTGACACCTGAGGGTTATGCCCACCTTACTCACCTACTGATGGGCCTTGCCAATGGCCGCATTATCCTCATCCTAGAGGTAACTCTCTTGATCCCTCTTCCCAGGGTGGGAGGCCAGTTTGGAAGAGTTGGCTCTGTTGGCCTTTCAAGTTTGCTTGGCAAAACAGCACTGTGAGGCAGTCTGTTTAGCTCATTTCCCTCTCAAGGTCAGGGGATCTAGCTGGCTGTGATGACGCATACCTATAATCCCAGCACTTGGAAGGAGGAGGCAGGAGGATCAGGGTCATCCTCAGGTACATATCAAGTTTGAGGCCAGCCTGTGCTCCATGAAACCCTGTTTCAGAAGCCTTACCCCCCCCCCCAAAAAAAAAAAACAAATCAGGGAATTGAGTGGAATAGTAACTAGCCTGAGGTCACACATTTAATAGTGGCAGAATTGAGACTTGAACATTTGCCTCTGGGGGGCTGCTGTTCCCCACATATGAATTGCTCCTAACATGCTAGAGAGACAGAGTAAATTCACTGACTTTTTATAAGGGACTGGTGCCCCCACCCTTGTTCCTGGGTTTCGTGATATACAGATGGGGCCGTCTAATTTATGGTGGCATCCCTGGCATACAGTGTGTGCTGGAAAGATGCTCTGTCATCTACTGTTACATCTTTCGGACATTAACTTAACCTTCTCAGCAAACTTGGGTGCCGTTTTTGTAGATGAGGCCAGTAAGTCCCAGAGAATCTAACTGGCTTATAAAATGTCCCACTTAGGTTTGCACAGTATTTCTTATGGAAGGGTAAGGGTGTTGGTTAGGAACAAGACTAGGAACAGAAAGAGCTGGTGCTTGTCTGGTGTGTACCAAGGGCCTAGGCTCAATTCCTTGGTCATACCCGCAACAACATGAACTGTTTTGTGAGCCCAGGTTTAAATACCAACCCTGCTTCTTCAATTGCTAGACCTCAAACGAGTCGTCTAACTCTACTGGGCCTTGCTTCCCATATGTGTAAAAAGAAGAGAAAGAAGTTTTGCTCAAGTAGGAAGAAACTCAAGTTAGGGGATCACATAGAGAGAATATTAGTTGTTCCTGTCCCAGGTCATAACAGGGACTCTTTATGGATCTGCCATGTTCATTTGTGTGGGTCAAATCTGTGCTTTCTATGATGTGAGGTCAGAGGTTCCTGAACACTGTGAAGATAGGTATGGCGTAAGGGCATGCTTCTGTATAGATTGAGCATCTGTCATTGTGAGGATTGTATTAACATGCATAAAATATTTAAAATAGGGTCTCGCTCACAGCAAATAATAAATGTAAGCTATTGTTTATTAATACTGTTACTAGTATTGCTATTGTTGTCTTGCACTTGACAGCACAGTTTATATTCCCCCCAACAACCACCTTGCACAGTGAGTGCTGCCCATTGTACAAATGTGTGTTACACTCATTTTTTTCTGGTACCACCCTCTAGAACAAGGCGGAGAACAATTTGGATATCTAACCCTCAATTCCCCGATAAACCCTCATTGTACCCTTCCCTCTCTTTTACAAAGGGTGGATACAACTTGGCATCCATCTCTGAATCTATGGCTGCCTGCACCCATTCCCTCCTTGGAGACCCACCACCCCCGCTTACCTCGCTGCGACCTCCACAGCCAGGAGCCGTGGCCTCTATCACTGAGACCATCCAAGTCCATCGCAGATACTGGCGCAGTTTGCAGATGATGAGTGAGTGGCTGAATGGTGGGGCGCATGCCTTTAATCCCAGCACTTGGGAGGCAAAGGCAGGCTGATCTCTCTGAGTTCAAGGCCAAGGCTACACAAAGAAACCCTGTCTTGAAAAAATTAAAAAGGGGTGGGGGGAAGAAAAGAAAAAGAAGAATGACAGCCGGGCAGTGGTGGCACACACCTTTAATCGCAGCACTCGGGAGGCAGAGGCAGGTGGATCTCTGTGAGTTCGAGGCCAGCCTGGTCTACAGAGTGAGTTCCAGGACAGGCCTCAAAAGCTACAGAGAAACCCTGTCTCAAAAAACCAAAAAAAAGAAAAAAGAAAGAAAGAAAAAGAAGAATGAAAGAAAAATTGAAAATAATAAGGGAATTCAAAAAAGGGAGAGTAAAGGCAGGAGAGGAGGTGGTATCCACACTCAAGTGTCTTTTCCATCATTCCAGAGATGGAAGAGAAGGAAGAATGCTCCAGTTCTAAGCCTGTCATCAAGAAGCTGCCCAAAGAAACCAATCCTGTGTCAGCTAAGGGAACGGCCACACCTTCTGGAAAGGTTCCAGAAGCAGGCATGAGGAAGACTGCAGCAGCAGCATCTGCAAAAGAATCTATGCTAGGCCATACTAAGTCAAAGACAGCTAAGGCCATGCTTGCTCAGGGCCAGTCCTCAGAACAAGCTGCCAGAGAAGCTTCACTGGACCAGGCCACCTCAAAGGAGACTTCTGTGGGAGGAACCACAATGGACCAGCATGCCTCAGCAGAAACCACAAAAAATTCGCCTAACCAGAACACCTTTGAGGATCCTGTGGGAGAAACTGAGCCAATCCAAACTCCCCTAGCCTCGTGCGCAGACAAGCAGACCACAGAAGCTTCCCCTGTGCAGGGAGCCACAGTCCAGCAGTCCCCTGACCAGCTTACTGGGAATCTCAGCACTTTGAAACTAAACAGTGCAGCTCTGGTAAACTCTGCCACACCTGGGAAGAGGGTGGGGGAGTGAGAACTGGGCATTCTCAAATACGACTTTTCCTTCTGTTTCTAGGAGGCCCTTGAATCTGAGGAGGGCCTTCTAGGAGAAGCAGCTGGAGGGCAGGACATGAACAGCTTGATGCTGACACAAGGATTTGGGGACTTTAATGCCCAGGTGAGCTCAGGGAGAGCCTGGGGTTCTGGCTGCTGCTTCTTGTCTATTCACGCCTCCAGATAGGAACACATGATGTATGTGGAGAGGTGGAATCTTTTCCTTACTCTGTTTTACCTACCCACTCTAGGATGTCTTTTATGCTGTGACCCCACTATCCTGGTGTCCCCACTTGGTGACAGTATGTCCCATTCCTGCAGCAGGCCTGGATATGGCCCAACCATGTAAGACCTGTGGGACACTCCAGGAGAACTGGGTGTGTCTGACTTGCTATCAGGTATGGAGCAAAAGAAGGGAATTGATCTGGTAGAAGCTGGCCCAGCAGCAAACTTGAGCTGGTGTGGCTCTCACACGCACCCTTCCACGGCAGGTGTACTGCAGTCGCTATGTCCATGCCCATATGGTCCACCACCACGAAGCCTCTGAACACCCGCTAGTCCTCAGCTGTGTTGACCTGTCTACCTGGTGTTATGTCTGCCAGGCTTATGTCCACCACCAGGTGAGCCTGGGCAGGGTGTTCAGCCCATGGACCCTGTCCCCTTCCACCTCATATCCCTTCTGTCATTTGGTAAGAGGAGAACACAGAGTCCTTTGCATGGCTGCCTCATGGGTATTTGCAGGGATCCACAGAGTCCGTGAGATGCAGTAGCTGAGGGCGTCAGTGGTAACAGCCTCTTTGTGGTTACAATAGAGCCACCTCCACTTTCACCCACCTTGTCCCTGCTTCTTCCTCAGGATCTCCAGGATGTGAAGAGCGCTGCCCACCAGAGCAAGTTTGGGGAGGACATGCCCCACTCACACTAAGTCCCAGAACATGCTGCTGTCTTCTGAGGCCCCAGACAGCAACTTAGTTCACTGCAACCTGTACCTTGGATGAGGGTGTCCTCACTTGAACCCATCCTGAATATCCTTTGCAAGGTGCTTACTTAAGTGCAGATCCTTTTAAAAGGACTATAATGTTCAGTTGTAGATCTGCCCCTGCTCACTGCCTGCTCGAGGAACATTACTGTTCTACCCCAGAAGGAAGGAGGGACAACTTAGTAGCCCTAAGAAGGAGCTGAAATCACAAGGATGACGTGGAAGGGTACAACTGGCAGTTATAGCAGGCTTGCATATTTAATAAAGTTTAAGTTGTTACAAAATCTGAAGAAAGCTTTTTCTTTTATTTTGAAAAACCCCTCATTCCCAGCCAGCACAGCTGACGAAAGGGAGGGGAGAAGAAAGGGGCGGGGTGGAGGGATTGTCATCAAGCCAACTGCCCATCCATCGCCCCCCAAAAAAAATCTAAAATTGAAGCAGGCAGCTAGATTGGCTTTATTGGAAATTAAATAATAGAATTCATGATAAAATGACTACCTACCACAGAATAGGCGTCTCACCAGGCATGGTGGTGGCACAAGCCTTTTATCCCCAAACAGCGGGTGGAGTTCTGAGTTCAAGGCCAGCCTGATCTATATAGCAGAGTTCTAGGTCAGTCAGAGCTACTAAAGACAAAGACAACTAAAGGGTCTCAGCCTGTCCCAGCTGAACTCTAGGGTGAGAAGACTTGAAAACTGTCAGGAAGTAGTGTCGGTGTCACTGTGCCTGCTTGCTGGGTGAGCGAAAGATTCACTCTTAACTTGGATGTAGCAGTTATGGGTGGCATCCTGAGGGGAAGGAAGACGGCAGTGCCATTTACCAGAGTTGAATAACTGAAGGACTTTTCTGGACTTTAATTCTACATCTGAAAATTGCTTTGGCTGGTGTTTAGGAATTTTGTTGATTGCCACCTTCTGATCCCAGAGACTGGGCTACTCAAGAAGACAAGGGCAGCTCTGTACCCCACCCCTTTTAGATAGTATCTCTTATGAGTCAGACTGATTTCACACTCTGACCCTGTACATCCTTTTTAAATTTATTTGTATGAATGTTTTGTCTGCATGTAAGTCTCTGCACCATATACATGTCTGGTGCCATAGAGGCCAGAAGAGGGTGACAGATCCCCTGGAACTGGAGATGGTTTTCAGTCATCATGTGGGTGCTGAAAATCTAACCTGTGTCCTAGAAGAGCACCAAGTGTTCTTAACCCCTGAGGCATCTCTCCAGCCTTAACCTTGTACTTTGGAGCCTTCTGCTTCCACCTCCCTGATGCTGGGATGACAGCAGGGTGCTACTTCATATGTTTTAGGCAGTGCCTGCATGCTTAGCAAGCACTACTAACTGACCTAAGTTGCAACCCAGCTCAGTTCCTTTGGGGAAGCGTTACAGATATCCCACCTCACTTGCTCAGAATTCTAGCCTAGGATTGTCATAGCTGCAAGAGAGTCTGAGGGATTTGTAACTTGCACTTCTGCCTCAGATCAGGTTCTTTCTGTCCCTATAAAACAGCACTTCTGCAACTGTTTCCCTTCATGACAGATATATCTACCCCAGAACTACCTAGAAACACAGCTGAAGTTATACAAGTTCTCTGGGTCCAAACAAAAAAAAAAAAAAAAAAAAAAAAAACCAACACAAAATGGTTTCCAAAATATTGTCTTCCAGGTCAAATCCTGTACACACACAAATGGCCCAAGCTGAACCAACCCTAAAGCAAGCAATCCAGGCGAGGGAGGGGCGGGCCGGAGAGGGGGGTGCTGTGTAGAGAGGGGCAGGTGGAGGTCCCGCCCACATTTGCTCTCCACATTGTGCGTAGGCTGAGGGAGAAGGCAGGGGTCAGGGGTCGGGCAGGTGGGAGGGGGCAAACCCACATCCCCGCCCTCTGCCGCTGCTTGGGGTAGGGAGCATCCTAACCCCCAGACTGTCTGGCCAGAACAGCCTGCCGCCCCTCAGCAGACCGCCACTCCGGGGACACAGGTAAGCGGGCCGCTGGCATTCCTGGTGCAGACATCTTTTGGCGCGGGGTTCCAGGGGCCCCTTCCCCGTCCTTGCCTTGTCTAGAGTGAGCCTCACACTCTGCACTCGCTTCAGCTTCACCTTAGTCGAGTGCCTGTGCTGAGCGGGAAGCAGGGCTGTTTCTTAAGGTAGGAGAAGGAGAAAGGAGCACCAGGGCGCTACTGCTAACTTGAGTACGAAGTGGAGGAGCGCGGGGTAGATCAGGGTCGCCCTTCCCCAACTCCGAGCTTTACACTTCACCTGACTCCGACACGGCAAAGTGCAGAGATCAGGCGAGTTGTCCAAGCTAACCCTGAGAAGGACGCCACGAGCTCTCTTATTTGGACCAACTCGGTGCCCTTCCCTCTTTGACCCCGTGTGCCCAGCCTGCTTCTGCTCGCCTTCCTGGGGCTCCTGCCTTCCTGGGTCGAAGATGCGAGTTCAGAAGATTGGTGCAAGCGGCTCAAAGCCGGTGTCCACAGGGTTCACAGAGTCCTCTGGGGATGCTTCAGCAGCACTCCACAGTCTAGGGGCTCTGTGTAAGTTAAGCGGAGAGCTGAAGCGCCTGTGTGTGATGTATCTACCGTTCCTGCCGAGGGGCCTGGGGCTAGTCCCCTCACTCTTTTCCCTGTTTCTTGGGAATAAAAGACCTGGAGACTATATAGCCCTAGCCTTCCTGAGGTATCACAAAGATGAGATTGAGTGGCCATATTGGGGGCTCACTCGGCCTCCCCCCAAGCTCCTACCATCACTGTGCTAATCGCTAGCACCTTAGGGAGGCGCCCTTCTCATACTTATCCCCACCTCTGGTCACAGCACCCCTAGATTTGCAGTTGCTCTAGCCCCAAATTTAATAGTCATTCTTTCCTGACCCTCGTCTTTTAATCTGGAGAGGAAGCTGTTCGAGTTTCCACCAGAACCTGACCTCTCTTTTCCACCTGTTCGATGCCACCACCACCACCACCACTACCCCAGACCCTGGGTTCTACTATTTGGGCCTTGTCACGGAGGCCATCCTGGTTCTTTCTCTCTTCGAGTCTCTACGGACTTTTCCCTCTCTGGGTCCCTAAACACTGCACTACTCCAAAGCTCTGTTCTCTGCCCACTTTTCTTCTTACCCTGCATCCCTTTGTGGGTTAGTACTTCCAGTGGCCCCTTTCAAGGATCCCTCCACCCAAGGCCTTCCTCTGCCACCCCCATCTCTGTTCACTTCCTCAAACGCTACCGCTACTGAATCTGCTAGGGACCCCTGGAACCCACCACCTACCCCCAACTGCCACTCCTCCCAGTTTCTAGTGAAATGTGTGGCAACCACCATTCGGGGCTCTCCCAGAAGGCCCTTCCCCAACCGGATATGGAGGTGCATTCAGTGAGCTAATGACTTGCTATTAATAGCTAACACAAATTGAGCACCTGCTGTGTGCCTAACCTCTTCTACTATGCAAGATAATTTCCTTACTTATCATATTTATTGTCCCTCTTTTCACTAGCGTTTCTCCAAGGCCCCAGGAGTTGAGTCTGTTTTTTGTTTTTGTTTTTTTCGTGCCATATCAATGTTTGGCATACAGGAAGATTTTTTAAATTAATTAATATTAAATAATAAAATACCTAAAATTAATTAACTTATTTGGTGCCAAACAACGTGATATTTTAGGCAACAGTGTGGATTATAAAATAAAATGTAGAAAGTAATGTTCAGTTCACAGCAGTTAAGGTGGTTTTGGTTGGGAGTGCTGCTGTTTTGAGATTTTTGTTGCTGGTGGTGGTGGTTTTGGTTTTTGGAGTCAAGGTCTCCCTTTGTAGCCCTGGCTGATCTGGAACTCACAGAGATTCACCTGCCTGTGCTTTCTAAGTGCTGGGATAAACCTGTGCATCAATTAACATGGGCTCCAGTGAAAACTCAGCTTGCTAGGCTTTCCTAGCAAGCATTAGTCCTCCTGAGCTGGCTTGCTGGTCCTCTGCCTGATTTTGTATTATACTGAGGATCAAATCCAGAAATTCATGCATGCTAGGCAAGCTTTCTACCAACTGAACCACATCCCCAGTTTTGTTTTGTTTTTTTTTTTTTTACTTTCTGTGCCTATCTATGGCCCTGCGTCACACAGGTGGTTACTAGGCTACATGATTTGGTTTGCCTTTTTCCTTTTCTTTTCTTTTTTTCTTTCTTCCTTTTTTTTTTTTTTTTTTTTTTTTTTTTTTTTTTTTTTTTTTTTTTTTTTTTTTTTTTTTTTTGTTTTTTGTGATAGGGTCAGCTCCCAATGTGTTTTGTAACCGAGGCTGATCTTGAGCTTCTGCAGTAAGATGTTCTTTAGAACTTAGACCCCTTGGGTGGGAAAGTTCCAAGCAGCCATTCAATCACCAGACAGTCACTACTGTGCTAAGCTGGGGTTCAGAGACAACCAAACCAAACCAAATCCCACTCTTCTTGTGCAATGGACAGAGATTGCTATGGGACAGAGATTCTTTTCCACAAGATAAAGATGGTCAAAACTTTTAAAATATTCTCAAATTAAGCTATAGTGATGGCTCCACAAGAGCTGCACATTTTAACTGGGTGGGCTTTATGGAGTGCATGCTGATATCAGTAGGAGCAAGACTTGAAAAATCCCAGGGCAGGCCAGGTGGCTCAGCGAGAAAGGCGTTTGCTACCAAACCTGACTACCTTACTCCTGCAGAAAAAAATTCCATAGATTGTCCTTAGACTGCCACACAAATGCTATGCACACGAGCACAACCCTACTCCTGCAAGGGTTAAGCCCCCTCCATCAATTCCAATCCAATACCTCCCATGCACAAAAAAATTGCAATTTAAAAATGAGATATATATGAAAAAGAAATATTCCTGCTCGGTGTTGAAGGAGTAGCTGAATGATAGAGACTCTGGGTTTGATTCCCAGGCTTGTTAAAAGAAAAACTGCCTTCTATCTCTAAACGAAAGAAACTGGACATGGTGGGACACAGTAACTAACACTGGGAAAGCAGAGGCAGGAGGTTTGCTGAAACTTTGAGGTCAGCCTGACCTGTAGGACAAGTTCCAAGCTAGCTAGAGCTATGGTTAAGACCCTGCCCCACCCCCAAATAAGGAGAAAACAGCAGTGTATACTTAACTGTGTTGATTCAATGGCACCTGGGGGTCTCCTTTCTTCCAACCATTCTCACCTGACCTGTCATTGTCTTCTCTCAGCACCGGCTATTTATATCTCTTCCTTGAGCTGACTGTTGGGAAATGGCATTGCCAACAAGATCTAGCATCTTGGACCTGAGCCCCAACACACAGTGCACCAGATCACCAGAGGAAAGCCATGAAGCTTGGGCACAATGCAAAGATGCTGGTAGGCAGCTTCCGGAGTACAAGGCAGTGGTGGTGGGCGCAAGTGGTGTTGGGAAAAGTGCTCTCACTATCCAGATGACCCACCACTGCTTCGTCAAAGACCACGACCCCACTATCCAGGATTCCTACTGGAAGGAGGTGGCCCTGGACAACGGGGGCTACATTCTGAATGTGCTGGACACAGCGGGGCAAGATATTCACAGGTCCCTTCGTGACCAATGCTTGGCAGCTGGTGATGGCGTGCTGGGTGTCTTTGCTCTCGATGACCCCTCATCTCTGGACCAGCTACAGCAGATATGGTCGTCCTGGAGCCCTCATCAGAAGCAGCCTCTAGTACTCGTGGGCAACAAGTGTGACCTAGTGACCACTACTGGAGATGCTCACGCTGCTGCAGCTGTCCTTGCTCACAAGTGGGGAGCCCCCTTCGTGAAGACCTCAGCCAAGACACGGCAAGGTGTAGAGGAAGCCTTTGCTCTGCTTGTCCATGAAATTCAGCGGGCCCAGGAGGCGGTGGTGGAGTCAAGCATGAAGAAGCCCCGGCACCACAAAGCCGTCTGTAGCTGTGGCTGCTCTGTCGCCTGAAGATCTCAGTCAAGTAAATTGACCCTTCTCTCATGGCAGATCAGGAAGACAATTCTCTTGGCATAAGAGTCCCCTTCCCCACAAAATAACAGTTACCATGGACACCTTTTTATTTTTCATTTGGTGAGGAGTTGGTGGTAACATGGGTTGTTTAGCATTGGCTGTGTTTTATGCAAAATTAAATAAATGTTCTCAGGATTCAAAGCTACCTCCATAATGCCTTTTCTTTTTTGAGACAGAGTCTTACTGTGTATTATGTAGCCCTGGCTGGAAATCAGAGCTCCCTGCCTCTGCCTCCTGAGTCCTGGGATAAAAGGTATGTGCCACCACACCAAATTGTTTTGTTCTGAGACAGGGTCTCATGTAGTCCAGGCTGATACTGAACTCCTTCCTGGTTGATCGTCCTGTTTCCACCTCTCAAGTGTGGTATTACAGGTGGTATGCTACACCCAGCTTTCAATACTAAGTGTTAACATGGGTGGGAGAATGTTGCTTGAGTTATGAGAATTCTTTCATTCAAGGAAATGTTGGGGATCTGAGCATGGTAGTGGCACATACCTGTAATCCCAGCACTTTGAGGCAGTGACAGGTAGACCTCTGTGGGTTTGAGGCCAGCCTGGTCTACAGAGAGAGTTCCAGGAAAACTTGAGAAACTGCCCAACTTTGTTTTGGATACTAGGAATATAGAGAAAAACCTCCATCCTTGTACAATGGAAGATTAGACAGTGATGGAAGCTATATATTAAAGGAGGCAATGACAGGAAGGTTTAAAGAAATGACATTTGTACAAAAACTTGCACATATCGAGGGCAGACAAATAACCAGTGCAAAGGCCATGATGGCCTGAATATCCAGAGTCCTTTGGTCAGGGCTTGGCAGTTGGTGTGCTGGGTGTCTGGGCCAGCTGCAGCATATGTTATCCACCTGGGGCCCTCACAACAAGCAACCCCTGGTTCTGGTGGGCAACAAGTGTAGCCACTTGACCTTTAGTGCTATGGACCCCTGGCAGAGGCCGAAAGTAACCTCAGAG
Source organism: Ondatra zibethicus (assembly GCA_004026605.1). Classification (NCBI taxonomy): domain Eukaryota; kingdom Metazoa; phylum Chordata; class Mammalia; order Rodentia; family Cricetidae; genus Ondatra; species Ondatra zibethicus. The sequence continues at coordinate 31,504 of PVIU01017764.1, forward strand.
CCTCTCAGGGAACCCCATCTCAGTGAAGCCTAGAGGGTAGCCCAGGCACCTGGTGAGTACTGCACTCCGCTACTATTGTGTAGGTTCTTTTTTTGCCAGTGAGGAAAGCAAAAACTAGGCAGGGACATATTCCATGTCAGTAGAGGACCCGAAGAGACATTGCTCGCCCAGCCCATCGGCCCCTAGAATACCCCACTAAGACAAAGAGCTGCTATAGATGGCATTTATTGAGGATTCAAGGGATGGGGATCTCAGGGTTGCCGGGTAGGAGGCTGTGGACGTGCTGGCAGGAAGTCATGGTCATGGTTGCTGTGGCGCTCCTGGGTTCCAGGGTTTGCGGGATGCTGCAGAGCTCAGGGAGGCAGGAGGCGGCGTGCCGGCGCCTGGGGCGAGGAGTTCTCCAGGCGTTTCACGCGGAGCAGCGCCCCCAGCACACTCTCAGGAGGCACCTCAGGACCCGAGTCCTGGTCCACAGCTCGGCGGAGGCGGCGCGGAGCAGCAGCAGCCTCTGGTTCCGAACTTCCGGTGAGGATCCGCCCCAGTAAGTACCTGCAGGTGGAGCGGAATGCTGTGAGGATGCGGCTGTCACCCCAGTAGTCCCGAACCTGGACAACACAACTTTGTAACTCCACATTGTTCGCACCCCCCTCTCAAGCCCGACGGACTCACTACTTTCAGAGGAAGTCAGAGGTCCCCGCCTTCCATCCCAGAAAGTGCCTCTCCAGGCAGAAAGCGAGCCACCCCGGGAGCCCTAGTCCTGCATAGTCCCACCCAGTCCGGTCGAGGGGCGTCTGTCCCCTGTGCCGGGATCCAGGACTTCACTTCCTCAGGCTCCAGCACGACAGCGCTTTGGTTATCTCGCCCGCCCTCCCCCTGACCCCGACACCTCAGCAGCTCCGGGTCCACATCGGGAGTCTCGTCGCCGGTGTCCTCGACATCCGGGCCGGTGGGGCCATCATCGTACACTGGAGGCCGGGGGCGCAGCGCAGCGGCGGGCGCAGGGACAAGCTGGGCCGCGAGGGCGGCGGGGTCTAGGCGAGCGCGGAGCAGAGCACGTGCGAGCTGTGCAGCAGGAGCGTCCGGGTCGTCGTCCGGGGCTAAGGGCGGGTCCGAGGCACGCGGGGAGCCCCAGACACGCAGCAGCTGCGCCAGGACGCGCGCCTGCTGGTCCTCCGCCTCCTGCGCCTCAGCACGAGCGCGTTCCTGTCTCTCGGCCTCCAGCAGGTGCGCCAGCGCCCGCGCCAGCTCCTGCACCGCACCCGCCGCCTCTCCGCGGGGCACTGCCCGACGCAAGCGGCGGGGAGTGCCTGTCTCTGCCAAGGGCGCTGATGCTGCGCTCAGACTGCGGGGCTCCTGCGAGAAGATGAAATGGGGTCAAAAAAAGATATTGTCATCGTCCCTCTAGCCAGAGATGCCCAACTAGGGGTGGGGTTCCACGGATTTTAAATGACTACCACATTCACTGAGCCCCTCAAATTCCTATCGTCTCTAAGGCCCCCGCAGATCCCCAAATATCTCCAAGGGCACTCAGACCACGAAACACGTCTAGGATCCACACAAGCTCAGTGTGATGCTTTAATCACTCAGAACTTGCTCTGAGTCTTCTGGATGCCAGGTTGGTTTTTTGTTTTGTTTTGTTTTTTGTTTTTACTTTTCATTGTTTTTTTGGGGGGGAAGGGTGGCGATATCAGGTTTTGAATAAAACTAAAATATTTCGCTTCTGGAAATTAAATTTGCAAAAATAAGTTGGGCATGGTGCACACACCTTTGAACTCAGCAGGCAGATCTTTTTGAGTTTGAGACCAGCCTGGTCTACAAAGTGAGTTGGAGAGCCAGGGTTACACAGAGAAACCCTGTCTCACAAAACAAAATAAATCCCAAAGATCATTTTGAAAGGGAAATCCATGTCTCAAAAGAATAGATTTTTATGACACACTTCTAGGGTGTTGCACTCAAAGCCTACTGGACATAAATTCTTGAACCATCATAGAGGTATTTTATAATAGCATAAAAGTAGGGGGAATAAAGGAAAGAGTTCCCCAGAAATAAACCATGACACTAGACTAGTAGACTCATGATACACTCACAGGATATAATGTGGTGCATCAGTAAATGAACTACAACCACATACTTCAATAGAAATGAATCTCCCACCAAAGCAGAACTAAAGAAGGTTCTGGGGGCTATCGTGCAGAAAGGCCTCAATTCAAAACCACATGCACCCACCCACCCACCCCCACACACACACAAAGGCAAATTCTAGAATCGCACTTTAGATAGCCTAAGACTATCCAACATCAGAGACTTCTTAGTGAGATCAGAAAGCAGATACCTAGCTTGACTCCATTTCTATGATGTTCCAAAAGCTAAAACTAAACAATACATCATTTAAAGCTAAGCGGCAACTAAATGGAATCAATGGGCAGAAAATAGAAGGTAGGGCTAGCAAGGGATTCCTAGTATCAGTCATACTTTAAGCTTAAGCTGAATAATGGCTATGATGATTATTATTTTTATAACTTACATATATGTTAAATAGATTGTTTCATGCTAAATATTTAATAATTTAAAAAATCTTCAGTGATTCAGACAGCTTTTAAGAGGTAGAGGAGCAAGCTGCTCCATGTCCCTCCCCTTGGTCAGGATCCAACACTCAGCCCCTGGGGAAATCAATCACCAGCAATCCCCCTACACACACACGCAGAGCCCTTGAAATGTCACACATGCAACCCAACACTGCCGTATCTACTGCAAGGAACTGCATAGAAGTGGTCTTTTCGTGCCTATGTGCACATTCCTTGTTGGGGAAATGTCTGCTGTAATGCTCTTTGAGCCACCCAGGTGCAAGGATAGGCATCATTTGAAAAACACAATGCAGAACAGAGACATCATGGCTTCTTTCCCTGCAATGACACAGCTCCACAATGAAGCAAGAAGGAAATCATCTCATGGATGCACAATGAAAAATCCAAGCACTCAGTCTACCCAAGACACCATGAAATATGTACCCTGAGGTACAAGGACCACTCCTTCCAAAATGAAAAAATAAAAACCACAGAAACACATAAGTACACAGGAAGATACGCCCATATACTACGTCATCACATATAAGGGTTCACAAATATACACATGGTATCACTGAGAAAGCAATCAGACCCACAAAAAAAGTCAAAAGAAGAATCTCCAGTACTGCAGGACGTTTAGGGGCAGTCAAACCAAAAGACATACTAAAAGAATACAATACTTATACACCTCAGTCATCACATCACAGGCGCACATACTGATACACGGACATCCTTTCTGAATATGCCCTACTGCCATGGACACAGCCACAGGCCACTCGCTGGGCGGGTCGAGGTCAGATTAGGCCCCCAGATGCTGAGGGATGCGCAGGATGCGTCTGCTAGCCGAGCCCTGAGCACCAGCACCCTCAACCCAGAAACTGCGCTTGGTTTACGTGGGGGAGGCTGTCAGCTTCAGCCCAGGACACTCTTGCCAATCTCTAGGCACAAACCAGCAAGAATGCCTCAACACTTTCCCATCTTCCTCCCCACCCCCACTCCTTGCTAACTGGAATCGCACCTTTATGGGCCTCGCTGACAGGGCTGGGGGAAGCCGCAGAAGACCCAAGAGCAGCAACACCAAAAGGCCGACGCCCCCGGCCCTCGGCCCGCAGAGCAGCGGCGACCCCGCCATGCTGCCCCAACGAGCCGGGCTCCGGACGGGCGGACTGGCTGTCAAGTGCTCAGGGCTGGGACTAGTGGGCACAGCCGTGGCGCTCTGCGGCTGCGCACATCCAGGAGCCTGGCCCCCTCCTGTTCACCCCCTCCTGTCACTCTACGCAGGCGCAGAATTGGGGCTCTGGCCTTCTCTTCATCCTGTGCATCGCCATGGAGATGTCCAAGGGGCAAAGTGGAGAACTGAAGTCTGCACTGGCGGTTGCCATGGTAGTCGAAGGGCAGTTGCTAAGGCAATAGACCTTGCTGTTGAATTACCAGACAGACAAGGAAAATTGACTCAGTGGGCTGAAATAAAGGTCTGGCTTATGTCCTTGGGGGAAACAACAGACTTTATATACTGTTATATGGATAAACAATTACTGGATGCATGCCGTGGAGCACGATGTTTCCAGAAAAATGAGTTCAATCCAGGTGACATGGTGAGGGACAGCTCAGTTCATACTGCTATGAATTAGCCTTGTGCCCAAATAAAGCTAGCAACTTTACCAGCAACTGCAACCTCAAAATGACACAAAGTTCTATAGGAGTGATATTGGGTAGGAGCTCACTAAATGCTCCTTTCCATCCTCTCAGTTCTTTGTAGTACCTTCACCTCTCCATGCTGTGTTTATTTTGTCCTCATGAGGCCTCAGCTCTCTGCATCTTCCTTTCCCCATCTGTCTCCTCTAGTTTCTAACTCTCTCATTTAATCTCTCACAATTTCCTTTTTAATTTACTGTCTGTATTTACTTGTTTTCCATAAATGCATAGATTTATGTCCAGATATTGTTCCAGAAAGAATTTCTTTTGTTCTTTCATTTATAATTGAAACTAAAGAAAAAATTAAAATAGAATTAAAACAAAGTATGGTGACATGACATACATTAAAAGTTAAGGAAAGCCAGGCATGGTGGTGAGCCCCTTTTATCCCGGCACTAGGGAGACAGTAGAAGGAAGTGCTCTATGAGTTCAAAGCCAGCCTGGTCTACATAGAAAGTTTCAGGTTAGTCAGGTTAGACCCTATCTCCAAAAAAATTTTAAATAATAAAAGTAAAGCAGGAATGGAGATGGCTCAATGGATTAAGAGCATTGGCTGCTCTTCCAGAGGACCTGGGTTCAATTCCCAGCACCCACATGGCAGCTCACAACGGTCTGTAAACTTGTTCCAGGGGATCCAACACCCTCATACAGATATATATGCAGGTAGTACACCAATATACATAAAATAAAAATAAATTATAAAAAATAAATAAAAGGTAAAGAGCCAACCCCACTGGATCACTCCTGTAATTATAGAACTTGGAAAGCTGAGGCTGGAGGATAGTGAGTTTCAGCCTAACCTGGGCTATACAAGACCCTGCCAAAAAAAAAAAAAAAAAACAGAGAAAAGAAGATACATCTGTGTGGCCTAGAATGTACCTAATCTATTGCTTATGTCTACATATCCCCAAGGTCACAGATGATATCACAATGCAAATCCTTTCCTGAGTGCCTGGGGCAGGAGGATGGCTGCAAGTCTAAGGCCAGTTGGGGCTACACAGTAAGTGCAAGGCCAACCAGGGCTGCATAGTGAGACTCTGCCTCAAATCACACACAAAAAAAGTACATTTCCTTCTAGACCTGAAGATTAAACACCAATATAATGGACACACACTTGTGATGGTTTCCATTTCTCCCATGTCTTGATGTTCACATCTTTTGTTATATAACCTACTCCTATCAAGTGTGTGACAGGTTATATGTAACATATTTGTACATTAAAGATGAAACAACCATCTATTGAGGAGACTCTTAATTACTCTGCTGCTTTTGTTAAAGCAAGCAGCTACCTGAGGCATATACCCCACTTTGCCCCCCAGACAGGGTTTCTCTGTGTAGCCCGCTGGCCTCAAACTCACAGAGATCCACCTGCCTCTGCCTCCCAAGTGCTGGGATTAAAGGTGGGTACCACTATGCCTGGCAACTTGGGGCATTTTAAGTGGCAAAAGTTAGAGGCTGGTTGGCTAGACTATAGGAGCTAAGGAGTACTCTTCATTGAACATTCAATAGGAAACTTAAGCCCTTCATTCTTCTATATGTTTTATTTATTTTTTAGAACTATTAACAGGTGTTTATCCATAGAAACTGGGCAGGCAGACCTAATGGTGCTGCATGCCCCGAGGCCTAGCCCCTTGTTTGAACCCTAGGGAAATGCAGAATGCACAGAGAGGAATGCCGCCATGTTCAGTGCCATGCGAGTTCTGAGGGGAATGAGCAGAAATCTGGGTCTTCCTTCAGAGGCTCAGCCTGGAACTGAGTGCCTCAGGGTAAATGCTCCCAAATTCAGGTTTAGCCAAAGCCCAGAGGCTGCCAGTTCATCCTCGTTGAGTGTCTCTCGGCCTCTAGCAGGTGCCGTTCTGTTGGTCCTGACGTCCTCTTCTGCTTCACGAAGATTGTCCCATCCCTGTATTCTGGCTGAGAAGACTCTCCTGGCACCACCTTGGGGGGCCCCTGGAGCTCCTCCCCGACTCAGCCAGCTGGCCAGCTGCAGGCTTCGGCTCCAGACTCGGCACCAGGCCTCCAGATTCAGTGCCAGCTGAGAGAGCCGTAAAACATCCTCTCGAAGCCGGCGGTAGGATAGTCGGGCAAGGAGTTGATTGAGTGGTTGGGTGGCCAGCCTCAAGATAAAGTCTGGGTATAACACAGTCAAAGTCACTGCCAGCACACAAACCAGCAACACCAAAACAGTGACTTTGGAAAGCATAGAGCCGACCTGGAGGAGGAGCACTAAGGCCAACAGTTCTAGCCCTAGCTGGCAAGGGGTCCAGAGGATGGCGGCCATGGCCACCGAACTGCTGGAAATGCGAGCAAAGAAAGCAGCCAGCACGTCTGTCATCCGCCACAGAGGCCCCGCCATGGCAGCCCACAGGGCCAGCACCAGGGAGAAGAGGTTCTGAGTGCTGATGAGGCAGATGTTGACCAGACTGTTGATCACATAGGCCACCAGGCTCACGGCAATGGCACGGATGTGACAGGCCTGGCGCAGCAAAGCATGGCCACTGGAGACCATGTTCAGGATGCCCCTGTTCAGTATTTCTCGGCTCCTCAGAGCTCCATGAGAGGCCAGGTGCCCTAGTAGCTTTAACCTCTCCGAGCCAGAGTAGCAGCTGTAGAGAAAAGCACACCAGGGCTGCAACCCCACAAAGGTAAATTCGACCAATGCTTCAAGCGAGGCCAGCAACGAGAGCAGGACTCCTCGACCAAAGTGGAGAAGATTAGTCAGTACCGTGTGTGGCAGGTTGTAGACGAAGGCCAAAAGCCAGACCAAGATTGCCAGGAGGAAGGACACAAGCAGGAAGTTGAGATCCAATGCGAACACCAACTGGTCCATCGCTGGGCCCACCCAGTCCTGCACCGGGCCCATTCATTCCAGCACCGGGCCTGTCCAGTTTACCACAGGGAGCACAGCCTCCATGATAGGGCTGTGGTGTTCACTATAAAAGCAAGGCTGGCTCCTCAGTGAAGGCGGTGTTAAGTATTTGGAGAGTGTGTGTGTGTGGGGGGGTGTTAATTCGGAAGGGATGTGAACGCCTAACCCAGGGGGAGAACAAGGTCTTAAATGGGTTGGAGGGAAGACTCTTAGGAGAGGGAAGGGAGTCCGGGTTTGGAAGGTGGGCTGTTAGGGAGCAAAGAGGCAGAACAAGTCCAAAGTGACAGTGAGTAGGATTGAAGGAAGTCCCTCAGTTTTAGAAGCTTGGAGCCGCAAGGAGGCCGGCCGATCGGTCAGACTGGGAGGAGACCAGGAAGGAGGGGACAGGATCGGGAAAAGCCAGGCCCGCCCGGGCAGGGGCCAGGGCCGGGGCCAGGGCTGGGGGCCGGGTGGGGGCAGCGCAGGCTGGGCGCGACTCGCGGTCCAGCCACACAGGTACCCCTGTCCCGCTGGGCCCCTGTCCTCCCGCTTGCAGCGACTCTCTCTATATATATTTTATAATTGTAAAGAATTTGGAAGTGACTGCTTCCCTGATCAGGCCTCAGATGACATTGTGATGACACCTTGAGAGAATCTTAAGTACAAACCCGGCGGTGGTGGCACATGCCTTTAATCCCAGCACTCGGGAGGCAGAGGCAGGCAGATCTCTGTGAGTTCGAGGCCAGCCTGGTCTACAAGAGCTAGTTCCAGAACAGACTCCAAAGCTACAGAGAAACCCTGTCTCGAAAAATTTAAAAAAAAAAAAACAGTAGGAAACACACTAATTCCAGCCTGCCTCCCCTGGAGGGATGGGAATGGGACCCAAGGCCTTGCACATATTAAGCAAATGCTCCTCTACTGAGCCCCATTTCCCCATCCCATCCCTAAACCCTCACTCCTGACCACAAAAACAAAAAACAACAACAAAAAAAAAACCCTGCCTATTTACTATCGACTTGTTTGTTTTGTAGTGCTGGGGAAGGGATCCAAGGCCTCTATCTAAACCCTGACTACAATTTGAAGGCTGTATTAACATAAAACTAGTGTAAACTGGGTGGTGGTGGCACACATCTTTAATCCCAGAATTTGGGAGGCAGAGACGGGTCAATCTCTGTGAGTTTGAGGCCAGCCTGGTCCACAGAGTGAGTTCCAGGACAGCCAGAGCTGTCACACAGAGAAAACCTGTCTTGAAAAAACCAAAATAATAATGATAATAATAAAAAGATGATTTGAATACATGAAGACACATTTCATAAAACTTTTATGAAACAATTACATATTATGAAAACTGTTTTGAAAGGGTTCTTACAACAAAAAGCAATTCTACTGTGCATGTGGAAGGAGAAAAGAAGACATAAGGGTGAAGAGAAATGAGGTAAATATGAATGAAGTTGATTCAGGCATGTGAGGGAATGTCAGAAGAAAACCCTCACCTTTCACAATTATTACATGCTTTAAAATCCTTTCACAGGGACTAGAGACATAGTTTAGTGGTTGACTAAGAACATGCACTGTTCTTGCGTTGGATCCAAGCTCAGTTCCTACGACCGTTGTTGGATGGCTCACAACTGCCTGTAACTCCAGCTCCAAGGGATTCAAAACATGCTCTTTTGGCCTTTGTAGATACACCTCTCTCTCCCTCCCTCCCTCTCTCTCTCTCTCTCCCTCTCTCTTACACACACACACACACACACACACACAATTATGAGTGTTCATGCATATATTTCTGGTGCTTGCAAAGGTCAGAAGATGTCAGATTCCCTGGAGCTGGAGTTATAGAGGTTGTGAGCAACCATGTGACTGCTGGGAATTGAACCAGGGTCCTCTGCAAGAGCAACAAGTACTCTTAAATGCTGAACCAGCTAGTTCCCTAAATAAAATACTTCTTAAACATCTTAAAAATGAAGTGTTCGCTGGTGGGAATGCAAGCTGGTACAACCCCTATGGATGTCAGTGTGGCGATTTCTCAGAAAATTAGGAAACAACCTTCCTCAAGACCCAGTAATACCACTTTTGGGTGTATACCCAAAAGATGCTCAGTCGTGCCACAAGGACATGTGCTCAACTATGTTCATAGCAGCTTTATTTGTCATAGCCAAAAACTGGAAACAACCTAAATGCCCCTCGATCAAAGAATGGATAAAAAAAATGTGGTACATTTACACAATGGAGTACTACATAGCAGAAAAAAATAACGACAGCCTAAATTTTGCAGGAAAATGGATGGAACTAGAAAGCATTATTTTGAGTGAGGTAACCCAGACACAGAAAGACAATTATCACATGTACTCACTCATA
>PVIU01017765.1:0-40970 GCA_004026605.1 Ondatra zibethicus
GGAGGGATGGGGGTGGGCCTTGGACTTCCAACAGGGCAGGGCACCATGCCCTCTTTCAAGGAAGAAGGGGGAGGGAGGAGGGGTGGGGGGTAGTGGGAGGGGACCGGGAGAAGGGGAAGAAAGGAAAAAAAATTTTTTTTTATCTTTAATTATGTTCTTCAATGGAAAAAATAAAACAAAACAATGTATGGAAAAAAAAGAAAAACCAAATACATAAATAAATAAAAATAAATAAATTTCTTTAGGTTGTTGGCAAAAAAAAAAAAAAACTGGATGCAACCTTCTGAGAAACTTATATAGTCTAGAAGGTGATTTAGCCCATGTTCTGGAGGCTGAAAACTCGAAGAGCATGGTGCAAAATATTTCACAGAGGTCATTTACTACAATAGAACCTGGTGGAGGGCATCATGTCACGTGGTGCTAAACCCAGCATGGATGCTGGCTTGGTCTCTGTTCTTTATAAGAAGATTATCATGGGGGCTCCAGCTTCATGACCTCATCAAATCCTGATCACTACACAGTGTCTCCATTCAAATACAATTAACATATAAATTTGAGGGCTTAGTTTCTAACTATAAATATCTGCAGCACACTTCCTAAACATAGCAGTTATGAAGCCATCGAGCAACTGGAAAGTAAGTTGTTTCCAGTAGAAGGCTGGACTCTTCTTCCTCTTAACAATCTCATCAGACACAGGCGACTCAGAAGGGCAAATACTTTGGGCAAGCTCATAAAATGAGGTACAGCTTAGATTTGAACTCAGGTCATTCTTAAGCTACTAACAACATTCTCATTGTCTTACTACATTTGCTCCTTTCAGAAGATCTAAATAATTCATTCATGAAAAAAATAATTAAAATACGGTTAGAGAGATTCAAAACTTTTAATATTTCTTATTCCAAAACATAGCATATCGTTAGATACCATGCTTAGGGACCAAGTATATGAAAATAAAAAGCTGTGTACTTTCTGTGGAAATGAGCAGAGCATGAATTATAATGACTCCACTTTTTATAGAAGACCGTGATAGACACTGAGAGTGAGAGATACTTCTCATCTGAGGAAAGGAAGCAGAAGTCTGCGCAGGAGAAAGGGGGCTGAAGTAACTGCTGAAACAAGGTGAAAAGGGAGTGTCAAGACTGTGATGTTTGTTGCTTGTTTGTATTTCAGAGACACTTAAGACTCACTATGAGGTCATGTATTTCTGAAGCATTCTATATTAATGTTATAACTCAGTGTGCATTCATCAATTTTTCATGGAAGCAGAAGCTCTGATACTTTAGAATTAAGAAATATAATTTGGGTGTTTCCTAGGCAATGACTGGAAAGAAGAGGAACTCAGAGTAGCAACAGAAGGCTTGCTTTACAAGCTGCTGGAGGACCGTCAGCCAGATAAAGATCTGCCATAAAATATTTTAGGTTAACACAGTTTTATACAGATAAATGAGCAGACATGAAAAGAAGGGTGAAGATGACTAAAAAGCTGTATGAAAAGCAAAGAAAATTAGTGCCTCCAGGCAGCTTAAGTTATTGTGTATAAACAACATGATGCGAACCAGAAAGGAGATATAACTGGGCCTTTGTGATTTAATTGAAAGTAAACATTCAATTATCATAAGTGATTACTGAAATTATTTTTGCGTTCAACAATTTATAGTTCAACAAGTCCTGGTTATGCTTAACAATGACTTCTTTGTCTCATTTGATCATTTCAAATGAGAAAAGTTGGACTCATGGTCTCTCATTATTTAAACTGATAGATGATGAGGTTTCTCAGACCTCCAAACTTAGATTCAGACTCTTGAATAGACACATGGTGAAGTAATAGGAGGTGGAGTTCGCAGAAAAGTCTCCTGTGTGTTCTGGTTACAGCTCTGCTGAGCACTCTCTGTTATAGATTGTTGGAGAGAAGGAGATATCACAGAACGGAGCTCTGCTGGAGGGAATGCTGACTTCTGGAAGACAGCTCATTGCTTCTACATAGCTACTGCTTCAGTCCCTCTTCATCTCAGTGTTGTTTGGACAGTATGGGAGTCAGCATAAAGTCTCTTGATGTTCATTCCTTTAGAGCAATGGACTCTGGAACAAATATTTTGTGCATTAGTGCCTTGAAAAAAGATAGAATTAACAGCTTTCCGGACCTAGCAATAGACAATAAAAGGAGAGACGCCCACGAATAGAGGGTTCCTTCGAGTGGAATCAATTTTCCCTGAAGTGCCAAGGGCAAGGCAGTGACACCATGATGAACAGCAATGACTCAGGTTCAGGAAGGTCTGTCTGTCAGGAGACACCTTATTCCTTTGGGCTCATTCTAATTTCCTTCTGGGGAAACAAAGCCTAATTAAGGCAGTCTATGGAATGATTACACCCTTGATTATTTTTCTCTTTCATTCTAGACAGGAGAACATGTGCTTTCTGAGAAGAAAGAGAGTAGTCTAAAATAGGCAAGATAATTTCACCCAAAATATTGAATGAAAATATAAAATCTAAAAGATAATGAATTTGCTTCTGGAATTCCTTGTTTTCCTTTCACCTGTCCCCCCTACCTCTTCTATCTCTCTCTCTCTCTCTCTCTCTCTCTCTCTCTCTCTCTCTCTCTCTCTCTCCCTCTCCTTTCTTCTTTCTTCCTTTGCTAAGGTTATCCCTAAGAGAATGAACGACAGCAGCAACCAGACTCCATTTATGTCAAAGACGCTTTTTGTTCTTTGTGGACTGATAAAACACAGGGAGCACCATTGTAAGTAACAAAGCCATATTTACCAGTGGGCAGCATTTTCCAGATACCCAAGTTACCTTTGAATGAAGTGAATCATAGAGAAGTTGAGGCTTCTCAAATACTTTTCTGAGACCTCAGACTTCTCCAAACATGAAGCCAGCTCATTAAGGATGCTATATAAGCCATGCTACATGTAGAGCCTCAATGAGCAAAGGGAATTCAATATGTGCTCTTGTTGGATTTACTAGCTGGTGAACTTCTGAGCAGAGAAAATTGTGTAAAGTTGGAGACTCATTTTCCTACAAGGAAGTGACTTTAACTCTCTGCACAAGTACAAAGAAAGTCTTGATATGAGTTGCAATGTACAGTTCATTGCAGCATTTTTGGAAACATTTAAAATGGGTCAAGTTTTACATTATTTTTGTTGTTTAAAATATTTATGCCAGATATAGTTTCTAGTACGACATTTGTGTAAAATGGAAATAGAGAATGATTAAAATGTGGAAAAGAAATATACCTTTAGGTTAGGTATGTATGCAATGCCTTATGAAAGTTTGGTGCTAATTTCAAAACTGCTATTAAAGCTACTTTTAAAAACACCATACATGCCTAAGAACACCGAGTTTTCATCTTTCACTTTAAACACATAATGTGAAATCCTGGAGTATATGATGAACTGTTTGAAACTCTATTCATAATTTTTCCTTTTTAAGAAGTATATTTTCATTCTTTGAGAATTCCATATGCTGCATTTTGTTCATATTTACTCCACCCACTCCTGCTATCAAAATCTATATTAGTTAGTGTTCTCTAAAGTAACAGAACTTTTTTGTTTGTTTGTTTTGAGACAGGGTTTCTCTGTAGCTTTGGGGCCTGTCCTGGAACTAGCTCTTGTAGACCAGGCTGGCCTCGAACTCACAGAGATCTGCCTGCCGAGTGCTGGGATTAAAGGTGTGCACCACCACCACCCAGCTAAGTAACAGAACTCATAGATGAATATCTGTCTGTCTGTCTATCTGCCTGCCTATCTATCTATCTATCTATCTATCTATCTATCTATCTATCTATCTATCCATCCATCCATCCGTCCATCCATCTATTTGAGATTTATTGGAATGATTTTCAGACTATAGTCCAACCACGACTGACTATAAACAGAAAGTCCTAGAATCCAATAGTTGCTCTGTGTACTAGACTGGATGTCTCCGTTGATCTTCAGTAAATGCTGGTGTCCTGAAGAAGTAGGCTTCTATGTCTTTATGTAGGCTTCTAGTAAATGGTATGGGATTTATCCATTTCAAACCAAGCAACAAATCTCTCGGATATGCTTTCCTTTTCTGGACCCTAGTTCATTCCAGATATAGTTAAGTTGACAACCAAGAATAGCCATCACAAGGCATAAATATCTTGCTAGGCCATATATCTTCTGTACTGCATCCCTATTGGTTTGATAAAATGGCATCATAGTTTCCCATTCAAAGTGTGGTCCACAGACCAGACCAATGCCATTATCTTGGAATATATATTTTAAAGATTGGACCTTAGGTTAAATCCAGGTTTACTGCACTAGAAGCTATACTTTAGTAAAGATAAATACAAATAAAATTATATGCATATTAAAATCTGAGATCTCCGATAGACATCTTCAACTTTGGGGTCAATAATTTGATGGATCATTGTGAGTGGTGAGATGACTCATAAGTACAGAATTATTACTTACAAACAAAGTATAAAATTTTCAGATGGCTTGGAGGGTAGAATAAATCTGAAGTTCTTCACATAGCATATCAACCAAAGCCCTGTGCTTTCCTGAAGACATTTGAGGTGTTGTGTTTGGATGTAGGGAGAACCATGTATTTTGAGGCTCCTGGAGAGTGTATTATTTCTGTATAGCTCTAACTAAAAAAGCTGAGACAACCCAGAGGAGGAAAAGCTGAATTTGCTGATAGTTTCATAATTTTCTGTTCGTGGTTATTGGCTTTGAGGATTCTGTGCTTGTGACCAGGTATAACTTTGTGGTGGCCCAAGTATGTGACAGTGGCTGCTAATCTCATAGTGAGCAGGAAGCAGGGAAAATGGGAAGGTCAAAAGTACACCTCATGGACCCACTACCTTCAGAAAGAATCTGTCCCACAAAGTTTCCACCACTTCCCAATATTGTAAATGGAGGCTGCTTGCTCATTTCCCAGCCATTCAGACCTGAATAATCATGCAGAAACTGTTGGTCAGTTACAACACTGTTTGTTCAATAGCTTGTACATATTTCTAACTAACTCTTACATCTTAAATTAACCAATTTCTATTAATATGTGAATCACCATGAGGCTATGGCCTACAGGTAAGGTTTTGGCTGGTGGCTGACGTCTGTCTGATGTGGGAGTCCCCTCTGTGTGCTGTGATTACCATTAATGAATAAAGAAACTGCCTTGGCCTGTTGATAGGGCAGAACTTAGGTAGGCAGGGAAGACGGAACTAAATGCTGGGAGAAGGAAAGAGTCAGGGGACGCCATGGATCCATGGCTGGAGGTAGACATGCTGAAACTTTGCTGGTAGGTCATGACCTTGTGGTGCTATACAGATTAATAGAAATGTGTTAAATTAAGATGTAGGAGTTATCCAATAAGAAGCTAGAGCTAATGGGCCAAGCAGTGATTTAAATAATACAGTTTCTGTGTGGTTATTTTGGTTCTGGGTGGCTGGGACAAACAAGCGGCCTCCTCCTCCATCTGTCTCCTTCAGCAGCTACATGGCATCTCCTTGACTCCACCTACTCTCTCTAAATATCTCTGTTTGAATTTTCCACCTGGCTTTACTCTGGTAAGCCATTGAATGAAGCAGCTTTATTCATTAACCAATAGAAATAAAACATATACAGAAGGACATCCCACATCACAATACAGTGCCCCAAACAGAGACTCAAGCCTTTAGCACAATGAGCCCGTGTGGGACATTCAACGTGTAAACCACAGCAAAGGTAAGGTGGTGCCCCACAGAGCTTCTGTCTTCAGGAACGGATAGCCTGAGGGCTATGAGCATCTGCTCAAAGAGAGCCATTAACTCATTGAATGTGTTTATTCATGACTTGTATATGTCACCAGCTCTGCCAGACCCCAGGGGACAGTGCTGAAGAGCACAGATTTAGTCTATGCCTATAGGAACCCACTCAGGGGAAGCTGATGTTTCCCATGGATTGTTGTCCAGTGAGTTTTATGATCAGGGTCCAAGGAAGGTAGGTAGCTAATCTGTCTGAACCACGAGTCTGTGGAACATAGAAGCACCTGAAATATCAGAATCTGGTTCTTCAGATTGAAAATAACATCTGATTTTTAACAGCATATATGTAATTATTCATCACATACGGGTAAAGGGAGAAACAGTGGAAAAGAGGATTTGGAACTTCACTTTTAGATCATAAGACAAATCAGCTAGCATTTTTTGTTTGTTTGTTTGAGACAGGGTTTCTCTGTAGCTTTGGAGCCTGTCCTGGAACTTGCTCTTGTAGACCAGGCTGGCCTCAAACTCACAAAGATCCACCTGCCTCTGCCTTCCGAGTACTAGGATTAAAGGCATGCACCACCACCACCAGGCCAGATAGCATTTTTTAAAATTATTTTTATTGAGCTCCACATTTTTCTCTGCTCCCCTCCCTACCTCTCCCCTTCCCTTCAACCCTCTCCCAAGGTCCCTATGCTCCCAATTTGCTCAGGAGATCTTGTCTTTTTCTACTTCCCATGTAGATTAGATCCATGTATGGTCCTCATTGTTGTCTAAGTTTTCTGGGTTGTGATTTGTGGGCTGGTTTTCTTTGCTTTATGTTAAAAAAAAAACCACTTATGAGTGAGTACATGTGATAATTGTCTTTTTGTATCTGGGTTACCTCATTCAAAAAACTGTTTTCAAGCTCTATCCATTTACCTGCAAAATTCAAGATGTCATTATTTTTTTCTGCTGTGTAGTACTCCATTGTGTAAATGTACCACATTTTCCTTATCCATTCTTCAGTTGAAGGGCATTTATGTTGGTTCTAGTTTCTGGCTATGACAAACAAAGCTGCTATGAACATAGTTGAGCACATGTCCTTGTGGCACTATTGCGCATCCTTTGGATATATACCCCAAAGTGGTATTACTGGGTCTTTAGGAAGGTTGTTTCCTAATTTTCTTAGAAATCGCCACACTGACATCCAAAGGGGCTGTACCAGCTTGCATTCCTACCAGCAATGCAGCATTCTTTTAAAAAAGCTTTCATTTTCTGTATCCAGATAGACATAAATATCAGGAAGACTAGTGGGTCATTTGTGGATTTGGAAATCTTAATTCAGACATAGCCTCAGTTTCTTGAGACATGTTTTTCTAAGCTGCTAGTTGAGTTCTATTCTTCTACCCCAAGGCATGGAGCTAGAGCAAGATTTTTCTACTTTTCAAATTTCCAAATTATTTTTATTTGAGAAAATAAGAACATCCCAGACTAAAGAATAATCATTAAAAACTCAGAGACAGAAATTGGGGTTCAATCTGAAGACCAGAAAAGCAATTCAGCCAGCCACTGGCTCTTACCTTGACCTCAGTCTGAAAATGACGATCCTGCCTCCAGGAATCCTGGGATGAGACTGAGCCTGTGAACTGTCTCCTCCCATTTTATATTACTCTCTAGGGCTAGGATTCAAGGCATGAACCACTGGGATTAAAGGCATGCACCGCCTGGTTTCTATGGCAACTAATATGGCTACTGGGATTAAAGTGTGTGTTACCACTGCCTAGTCTGTAAGGTAGACCAGTGGGGCTGTTTTACTCTGATCCTCAGGCAAGCCTTATTTATTAAAATATAAATGAAATACCACTATACCAGACAAAGTTTTCTTTATTTTTTAGTGTATCCTGCTGCTATTTGTCTAAGATAGGAGGCAATGGTCTTATGAGGCCTGTGTGTTTGGTAATTTAGATTTTAGTAAGAATGTTACAATTTTATACCAGAAGCATAAGATTGTTGGAGATTTTAGATGTACATATTATCTATTAATGTATATGATTTATTGTAACATGTCATATATTATAATATGTGTCATATATAATATATACATGTATATGTGCATTTTTTTCCTGGTGCTTAGTGATCTTTCCATTACCTCAAGTTTATGGCCTTTACAGAGAAGGGATAGGATATCTGTTAGAGAAAAATTCTAACTTGAGCCTTACTCTGGATTTTGAACTTTGAAATTCTTGCCTGGTTTTCAGAGGCACAAAGAAGAAAAGCATGACTTGTGTGTGGCTAGAAGGAGAACATAACTGGGTCACCTGAGAATTAGGTCAAATGAGGATCCTTTTACCTCGGGGACCCAGTCAGAAAGGACCCAGGTGGAGTCAGCAGAATGACAGAGATGGAATGTGTTCATGGTGACTATAGGAAGGTGCACGTTGGCATGACAGAGACAGTCCACATCTCCAAGAGAATAGCAAAAAATGCTACTCACTAAAGGCGGTGCTGTATGTAGCTTCATTTCCACCGCCCACCCTGCTGGTGGAAGCTGTAGGATGGACATGTGAGGCCAGAAGAACACTGAGAGTGGATTGGATCAAAGGACACCGGCCACCAGGAAGTGTGTATGAGGGCTGTTTAGCGGACCAATACTCAGGGATCTAATAAGGACAGAAGCTGCCAACTGATGCTTCATACATGTTTTTCCAGGCTACATACAAAAGCATGGTACTGTATGATACCTCTGGAATTGATATGTCACCTCAGGACAGAAAAAAGATTTATGATTAAATTTGATTTTCATCACTCAGTAGAAAAGTAGAAATCGAGTTCTGTTTCTAGAAAAATAAGGTGGTATTTCTTATCAATAAATATCTCTTTGAATAAAGCTTTGTCTAAAGTTTCTACTTATCATAGTAGATTTCTTCATGTGCACAGGATTGGGGATTAGGATGGAATGTATTTTAGGGAGTGAAGGGCCATCTTCCCTGCTGTCTGTCTTTCCTACCTTAGCTCATTGTATTACTTATATGGAAGAGCTTATGTCCCTCCAGCATTCTCTAATTTTTCCTAATGTTTTCTCTCAGTATTGTTTGCCCTTGGCATCATAAACAATGAAGGCTGAATTAAACCTAGAAACAGTTTAAGATACTGTCATCCTCTGGTGACATCAATTTTGCAGACTTCTGTGGATGGAGGAAATCCAACCACCTTCTGAATACACTTCATTTATGATGTACAACTGTTCTGTTGATGGGATGTGCAACCTTCATAAGTTAGTGAACAAATAGAAATCATATGCAAGGCACAAAAGAATGGGAAAACACAAGCAGAGATGCAAAGGCTCAAGGCTTCAGCAGGGGAGAAGACGAGCTATGCCCTCCGTCACGCACCATTCTGCTAACCAGCCATTTCCATGGCAGGAGGGGATACATCTTTTTACATTGACCGGGTCAAATCTGTGTCCCACATAGACGCTTTGCTGTGCATATGAGAGCACAGTATTTAATTGCCAGGGGAACTGAGAATTGGATCTGCCTTTGGAAGGCATTTTGCCTTTAGAAAGCTAAGTGCAGTCTGCTGGAATGCTTCTTCTTCCTGCTGTGCTCCCATGCTGCTGGCTACTTAGCTACCTTTGTCAGGTGGCAGGCAGAGAGCAGCACAGGTCACCATTTTTACACTCAGAGCAACTAAAGTAATTATTTTGATGATAGCAAGAAACATTCTGTCATCATTGGATCCTTTATCTTTTCTGCTATATTTTATTGTTGAAGAAACAAACAATAAAAACCCTTTGCAAGCTCACCCAGAGACTTTTCCAGGTGTGTCCTCTCTGGGGGCTGCCTGCTACTCTCCTAGTGAACTTAAGTGGAAACTGCCTGTGGTGTGGCCAAGCTGACCCACAGAAGACCTGTGGATGGCCTTCCTCACTGTTCACAGCCACAAGGGAAATCAGCCCTGGTTTGTTTGTCTAAGGTAGCTGCTTGTCTGGAAACCCACACGACAGCACTCTTTAGAACAGTTTAAAGCGGTCAATAGTCAGTGCTGGGGAGAGTGCAGGGAGGGGGGAGCATGTGTGTCCCATAAGCTCCTGACTGCATGCAGGAAGTGTTTGTGAAGAAGCTCACTCAGCACTCATCTGCCCATCATGACTCCAGCTCCTGTGATTAGCTTCTCTCTTCTGGGGGCAGTAAAACAGACAGGAATGAGCAGAGAGCCTAGTGATGGCAGAGAAGTCGAGTGATCAGCTGGGTATGCGGCGGCTGTCTGTTCACAGGCATTTGCCTTTCTCCCTTATCTCTTGCCATTTCCCATGTAGTTGGTGCCCATTAAGTATTTTTCAAATGTATGAGTAAATATTCAGGGAGAAACAGTTGTTTTGACATGTCACTTTGATAACAAACTGAATTGCATTAACAGGACAGTCAGAACTTGATAAGTGTTTTCCTTCTCTCTTTGCAGATGTCTTGATTTTGTGACCACATTGTCTAATAATTTTACTAATCACTTGTCCATGATGGTCAGTCACAAATTTCTCGCATAAAAGTATGTCGGGATCCACAATTCCGCAGATGTGCCTGGAAGCTTCTAGGAGCTCATTCTCTTGCTGCAGGTGTCTGAGGGGAGGAACCTTGTGCTGAAGATATGACTGATGCTCCCTTGACAACCACCATAGGGGAACACACACAGGACCTGAGAGGAGTTATTTGGCTCTCTCACTATCTTTGATGCAATGGCTCTGGAAGAACCATGGAGCAATGAGAAAGTACTTATGTGGAAACAGGCCAGGAAGAAAGCAAGGTTTAGAACACAATGAGGCCGAACTTGGAGTGGCTGGAGGCCCTGAATAGAGAGCAAACCCTTTTCAGCTGAGCTGTGGTACTCCGTGAGGTGAAGCTCCAGGAGCTCAGCTGGAGGTGGTCACTATTCATAACCGCTTCTTTGTACAAGAGCACGCAGCCCCTGGCCTCCATTCACACCTGATGGAAGCCACATGCTTTTCATGAACGGTGGCAGGGCCTGAAGTGAGCGAGAAGAGATAGCAGCATCAGGAAATTTTTTTTTTTCTGTACAAGAGAGGTAGAATTGGAAATGGAGAGAAAATTTGGGGAAACGGAGCCCTTGATGGAAGAGAATCAGAGCGTCGCTACAGGGATCCGAGAGCGTAACCTAACGGTGGAAAGCAAACTTAACATGGGAACCCTGGATTCCACCCGCATCTCCAAGGGGAAAAGTGTTCTAGGAAAGGAATTGGGAGGGCAGGACTGAGGTGCATCAACTATCATATAGAAGGTTTCTTCCAAAGGTATGGATATGACGACTTTTCATAATTCAATGAAACAAGTTGATTAAAGAAAAGAGCAACCCCTCATTCTATTCCGTTGGTTTTGCTTGTCTCTTTATTAGTACAACATAACTATATAGAATAATGGGTTTTATAGTGACTTTTTTATACATGCATATAGTGTATCGATCATGTCTACCCCTGGAACACTTGGTCTTCTTTCAGGGTGCTGTGATAGCTGATTTTGATTGTCTACTTAACTAGACTAAAATGTCTGGTGCTGGTGAAACACACTTCTGTGTGTCTGTGGGGTGTTCCAAGGAGGAATAATAGGTAGGACAGTGACTGTGGGAAAACTCTGCCCTGAATGTGGGAGTCTGGATGCAAATGAGACAGAGGGCACATGTGTGGGCATAGTGGCCTCTTTCTTACTAAGAGAGTGTGCACATGACTGTTTCCATGTCTTCTGAAATTAAACCCCAGACTTTTCAGCTTATTGTGAACTCCAGACCAGTGAATCCACATAGATTTTCTAGGCTCTAAACATGAGACTAGATCAGCTGAAGCATCCTTCTTCTTGGATTGTACAGCTGCAACTTTCTCCAATTCTTCCATATGCCCATTGTCATAGTGGAACTTCTAAAACAACAAATCCTTTTTTATGTATTTGTATGTCTATATCTATAACTCTATCATTTATATCTATCTGCCATCTATCTACCTATCTGTCTGTCTGTCTGTCATCACCTATCAATATAGTTGGCCGTGTTCATCTAGAGAACATTGACTGTTAGTTTAATAAAAGAATATTTAAGCTTCCTGTGGAGTACAAAATGAATCCTCTGAGTGTGACAGAGAAGCATCATGCAGCTGGGAAGAGGAGGTTTCAGGGCCTCTCCCTCCCTATGGATTACTTGGCAGAGGGAACAATGCCAGAGAGATAGCCAAATTCCTTCTACAGCCTTTTCCCCAAAGGAGGAGGCTGTTGTAATATGCAGCCATTGATTGCTTCTTTTTTTCCAGCAAAAGGGGATAAATACACAGAGAATCATATTGAAACCTACTCCCCATCCTCATCCACAAGCTTTCTAAACAAAGGCTGAAGTAGTTCCCAAGGCCAGTGTGATAATGCAATTCAGAATTTGTGTCCAGGGAGTAGACAGCAAGTATTATCTATCCATTTAAATTATACCAATACTTTATTCTTAAATAACATTTCAGATATCCTCACACAGAGTATTAGGTGACAAAATGAGATGATTTTTTTTGGCAAGCTGTTAGAATTGCATTAGGCAAATTTCTGTTTACTTCATACTTGTCATTATGGATTGGCTATGCGACCTTATTTTCAAGATTATTAGCACCTCATTTGTGTGTGCTTTGGCCAGAGCATTTCTCTTTATTTGATGCTGTTTTGCTTTCCTGATGGGAAGACACATCTGTTATGTGTATGATATAATTATGTGTGGCACTGCTTGGATATTGCAGATTTAATTGACAGGGTCACATCGATTTGTTATCCTGCATGTACAATGGAAGCATGGGATCAGTGTCTTGTTTAAGTCTAGTTCTTTCTTGCAATTAATCTTCCCTTTAAATAATTGATGTTTCCTTGCTAATTATATTGAGTTAATTTGTTATTCTGGGTCTTTTCTCAAGGTGAACCGAGATATATTCATGTTCCAAAAATTCTGTAATCTAGCATGCTATTTATGTGCTGTATTTTAAAGTATAACTTTTATTTTTGAGTTTGGATAGAAAACTAGGAGTTTAACTTCTGTGAGTTCACATATCACATGTGGCCATTTGGTTCATCAGGGTGCATATTTTATAGTGCCATTATATCTTTACTAGTATGGAAAAGACTCCAATATTTATGAATGCATCCCTATTCTTAAGGTTCTAGAATTTAATTTAGTCAATGATTATGTAGAAGAGTGGAGACATGATTATCTTTATCTATAAAAGTAAGTGAATTATAGCTCAAATCAATCTGATAAGATATCACTTAGCATGTCTAGTCAGTCTACCAGAGAAATACATGAGCCTTTCTATTTGTTTTAGATTCTTGCTTATAATATAGAAATGCCTGATAGGCCACCACAACTTAGGAACCCAAAAGAGCATTAGGGAATTTCAAAGGGACCAAGAGCAGTTTTGCTGTGTGAGGTCAGTGTGCAGTGTGTAGACATGATGATTGATCTTGTCTGTTCCTTTGATTGCATGTGCAGTGGGATAGAAATGCTTAAAGACCAGGAAGCATGAATCGTATTTTCACATTCTCCATATGAATTGCATGGCCAAGAGCAATAAAAACATATAAAATGGTAAATCGACTTTACTATCAAATAACACTTAAATAACCTTTTCTGATTCTACTTGCAGAATGGTAAAATTTTATTCAAGAGGTTGGGAGTTCAAGGTCCAGGGAGACAAAGCACTGGATTGAAAAATAAGTTCAAATACGTGAAAGTGATTTGTAAACGCTAGTGTAGAGTTCAAACAGAGTTGCTGTTATTACTCTGTCTAATTTCTTCCATGGTAATCTTCATAGTTTTTGGTTTTCTGAATCATCCTATACTCAGAGGCTATATTCTCTTGTCGATTTTTAATGTAATTGAATTTTTTAAATAAAGAACAAGATGGCATAGTTACTTTGCATTTTAATAAAAATGAAAGGGCTCAAGTCCCTAATGCATTGCACACAAATGCAGTGTAATTTCTTTTGAAATTTATGACTATGTTCTAAAATATAGTTTGAATGCTAACTTGTTTAATGCCATAGAAGCTTTGCATTATTCTAAAAAGGTTCAATTGGGAATCTGACTTTAGTCTTGCAAGCAACATGACCCATTCTGCCTTAAGTGCATAAATATTATGGGTTACTAATTCAGAACATCTAGTTCTGTATAATGCTGTAGATTGATTTTTCTTTAAAAAATTATTCTGTGGAAATTGCAGTCTAATAAAAATGAATGGACATGCATTGAGCCCACATGCATCTATTATCTAGGTTGAATGATTTTTCACACTTAGGAGTTCAGAATTTTCAGAGTGAAAGTTTATACATCTCAAGCCACTTTATTATTGCTGTTGTAGCAAAGAATATCACATAATATAAAATGCCATAAACATTGAACCAACTCCACCCAATGCAGTTAACTTCTGAGATAATGCTAGTGAGTATGGAAGACCTGGGAACAACCCTTCTCTCTATTGGTCCCAACTAAAGTTTCCTGCTGGTATCACCAATAAGTACACAGTTTGTTTCAGTTTTCCATGGAAGTTACTGAGATATGGTTTTGCACTTTTTCCCTATTCTCAGCTGGAGGTTGGGTTGTTCCATTTAACATTTGTAAATAGGCAGAAATCTAAGTTTTTCAGTTGAAGAGTTGCTATTGATATCATTGTCATTTAAGCATAAAAAACAGGAATATGGTTTGCAGTGCTCATTTTGCCCTTGAATTTCTCACCTCTTCCCTACTGGATGTGTTGGAGGGAATTCTTGGGTTTCTGATTGGATCACAATGGACTCTGTGACACTGTGGTCATCTGGTTGTTCTTCCTCATCATGTTTGGCACATCACCATCAGAGAGTAGACACAGGTGCTCTTTCAGCATTATAAAGATTGCAGATCTCTCTACCTGGCTCTGCTTGACACTGCTCTTGCTATGAAACTGACCACTAACCTGCCCATGGGCACTTAATGAATTGCTCCTGTCCCAATTCTAATGAACTAGAAATGTTCATGTAGGACATCTGATTCCCTATTTCCCAGAGAATAGGAAATCTATTTTAAAACATTTTACTTGTACACACAAATCCTTAAAGGAGCTTGGGAATATTTTTAGTCAATATGAATTCTTCCCTTTACTACAAGAGAGTGCATTTTTCGTACGGGGGATTTTTCGGGTAGTTGTTCACTTCTCATCTTGTATGCAATTTGTGTTTCAGTCTTCCTTTTTAGTGTTTAGTTGTGAGTTCTTCCCATTTTCCATATAGCTGTGCATGTCATTTCATTTGTTCACACAACCCCAAAATGCATTCCATTGGCCTCTGTATGCATGTGACACAGGTGCACAAACTATCATACACATACGTGCGTATATCACACACATATATACCACATTACATTCAGATATATTTGTTTCTTCTTACATTCAAACATTCTCCATCATTACACTCAAACACACACACACACACACACACACACACACACACACACACACACACACTGCAAAGCATTGGGAGTCTCTGTGGAATCAAGGGCTTTTGGAAGTGTCACTGAGTGTTTCTAAGATACCTAGACAAAGCATTATCTCCTAAATACTGCTTTTCACCTATGAAAGCTACATCATCAAAAAGTGAATCTTAAAGGATTAGAAAAATCCACAGAACACCTTTGGAAAATTATGTAATGAATGAGGAAACGGCAACATCATAGATGTAATCATGAGCCTGCAGGAAACTGGGTGTAGGGAGGCCGTGTGAGTTGAGGTCAGTTTATTTCCATTGCACAGAACCTTTCCCATATTGTACTTGTCTCAAAGCCTCAATTCATCCAATTTTTATTTAATAATAGAAAACTTAAAAATGGAGGAAGATTTATGCTATGTATAGATGTAGATGGAAACAGCCTATATAAAAATGATATATGTATGAAATTATTTGCTAATAAAGTTGTGTATGCATTCCTATTTTAGTGCTTTATAAACAGCATGAAAAACTCTATGTGGTTATCAGTGTGCTCAGAATTTTGTGTAGCTTTATGTGAGAAGATCTCTGTTATTCTAGTCTTCTTGGTTTTTGAGGTATAAATGGGAAGCCTCTTTGAGGTGCAATGATCGTTATTAGTAAAATGGAAAGCAATAATTTCTATAAGAATTGGGGGTCAGTTAGTAAATGGCTTGCCTTGTAAGGATGAAGACCTGAGTTCAGGTTCCAGAATCCATATTTTAGAAAGCCAGGTGTGGTGGTATGCATTTGTCATCCCTTCACTAGAGTGGTGGAGGCAAGTGGGGATCTGGGCTTCACTGGTCAGTCAGCCTTGCCTCCTGAGTGACTCCAGACCAACCAGAGACCCTGTGCCAAAAATAAAGAAGACAGGATTCCTGAAGATAATCAACCAAGGTTGTTACCTGACCACACACACACACACACACACACACACACACACACACACACACACACACACACACCATATACAGATATACAGAGCTATAAATGTGCCTTATGTGAATCTAAAATACATAGTTGAGAACCTCTGTTGTGGTAGACATTACATAAATCTCTGCTCCTTTGCTACTGTAATCGGCATTTCCATTCAAAAAGGTTCACATCCAAAGAAGGAAAGAGTAGTGGAAATCATAGTCAGAGGTGGTACTGGAAGTGAGGTTATATACTCTGACCATTGGGCTGACAGGGGCCAGTTGACCTACTATGCAAAGCCAGCTTCTATTTACCTTCTGCATCATGTGCTTCATACTTTTAAGAGAACAAAAACATTTTCATAGCAGGATGTTTCAGATCTGATCAACTTATGTTCTATATGAAGGCTTGTGGTAAGGGTCTGCAATATTTTTCACTGATGTGTGAAAGTAAATTCTATTGAAATAGCCTAGTTGCTGCAAAAACAGAAATAGTCCAATATTTTATAAGCTGTAGAATTATGTTATTGTGTTATTTGTATAAGCATCTATTACAACTGTATTCTAATAGTGTCTTCAATTGTGTGTGCACTGTGTGTCATCACAAGGCTCTTAATCACTTGATTTTGAGTTAGCCAAAGGGAGATTGCGGGAGGACGGGGTTAAGGTGGGCCTGGATTAATCAAGAGGTCTTTGTTTAACATAAGAAGAGCCTTCTGCTGGTCTTGAAGGAGCAGAGGACCATCTAGTGCAGAGTGGCTGACCTGGAGTAGACAGTATATAAGAAAACAGGAGTCTCTGTCCTGTGATTGTAAAGAACCAAGTATTGCGGATATCTTGATATGGTTAGAGGAGGTACACTCCACAATTCAGTTAAGAAGGTCAGGAGCCCGCTATGACTGTACCAGTTCTTCTAGGGTTGAGAGAGGCTGAGTGGATGACACTGTAAGCTATCATCATTAATTCACACAGCACTGAAAAGTAACACACTGCTATACAAGTTTTACAATGATTTTAAATATTAGTGGTATTTGAAACTGAATGCAAATATTTTGGTTCATAATTTTCTTTTAGGTAAAATTAATCAAGACTAAGAAATTCAATGAGATTATTTTACATATGAGTGGACAGCCTGTCTTGTTCCTGATTTTGAGTTTCTCTCCATTTAATTTGATATTGGCTGTAGGCTTGCTGTATATTACTTTTATTATGCTTAGATACATTACCTGTATCCCTGATCTCTCTAAGACCTTTATCATGAAAGGGTGTTGGATTTTGTTGATGGCTTTTTTCAGCATCTAATAAAATAATCATATGTTTTTTCTTTCAGTTTATTTTGATGGTGGATTACCTTCACAGATTTTCATATGTTGAACCATCCCTGCATCTCTGGGATAAAACTAATTTGATCATGATGGATGATTTTTTTATGTGTTCTTGAATTTGATTTGCCAGTATTTTGTTGGGTATTTTAGCATCAATGTTCATGAGGGAGACTGGTCTGTAAGTCTCTTTCTTAGTTGTGTCTTTGTGTGGTTTGGGTATTAGAGTAATGTAGCCTCTCAAAAACAGTTTGGCAGTGTTCCTTCTATTTCTATTGTGTGGAACACTTTGAGGAGGATAGGTATTAGCTCTTCTTTGAATTTCTGGTAGAATTCTGTGCTAAAATCATCTGGCCTTTGGCTTCTATTTTGGTTGGGAGACTTTTGATGACTGCTTCTCCTTCCTTAGAGGTTATAGGCCTGTTTACATTGTTCATCTGGTCTTGATTTAATTTTGGTATGTGGTGCCTATCCAGAAGATTATTCATTTCTTTTAGATTTTCCAATTTTGTGGAGTAAAGGTTTTTGAAGTATGACCTAATGATTCTCTAGATTTCCACAATGTTGTTATATCCCCCTTTTCATTTTTAATTTTGTTACGTTGGATATTCTTTGTGTCTTAGTCAGTTTGGAAAAGGGTTTGTCCATCTTGTTGATTTTATCAAAGAACCAGCTCTTTGTTTCATTGACTCTTTGTATTATTTTCTTTGTTTCTATTTTATTGATTTTAGCTTTCAATTTGATTGTTTCATGTCATCTACTCCTCCTGGGTGAGTCTGCTTCTTTTTGTTCTAGAGCTGCCAAGTGTGCTGTTAAGTTGCTAGAGTGAGATTTCTCCACTTTCTTTATGTAGGCACTTAGTGCTAAAAACTTTTCTCTTAACACTGTTTTCTTAGTGTTCCATAAGTTTGGATATGTTATTCATTCATTTTCAGTGAATTCTAGGAATTCTAGGAAGTCTTTAATTTCTTTCTTTTTTTCTTCCTTGACAGGGGTGATTCAATTTAGCATTGTTCAATTTCCATGAGTTTGTAGGTCTTCTGCAATTTGTGCTGTTGCTGAATTCTAACTTTAAGCCATGGTAATCCATTAAGATATAGGGTGTTATTCCAAATATTTTTTATATCTTTTGAGGATTTCTTTGATACTGAGTTTGTGGTCAATTTTAAAGAAGTT
This sequence comes from Ondatra zibethicus, assembly GCA_004026605.1. Classification (NCBI taxonomy): domain Eukaryota; kingdom Metazoa; phylum Chordata; class Mammalia; order Rodentia; family Cricetidae; genus Ondatra; species Ondatra zibethicus. Next base: position 18,623 of record PVIU01017765.1, read on the forward strand.
CATGAGGTTCTGGGAAGAAGGTATATTATTTTGTGTTTGGGGAAACTGTTCTATAGATTATGTTAAGTCTTACTTTTCTGTTAAATTTCTGTCTGGAAGACTTGTCCATTGATGAGAATGGAATGTTCAAGTCTCTATTAGTGCGTGAGGTTTTATGTGTGATTCAAGCTTTAGTAATGTTTCTTTTACATATGTGGGTGCTCTTGCATTTGGGGCATAGATGCTCAGAATTGAGACTTAGTCTTGATGTTTTTTTTTCCTGTGATGAGTAGTAAGTGTCCTTCTCTATCCCTTTTGATTGATTTTAGTTTGAAGTCTATTTTATTAGATTTTAGGATAGCTACACCCACTTGTTTCTTAGGTCCATTTGATTGGAAAATCTTTTCCTAACCCTCTACTCTGAGGTAATATATGTCTTTGATGTTGAGGTGTGTTTCTTGTATGTAGCAGAAGGATGGATCCTGTTTTTGTATCTGTTCTGTTAGCCCATGTTATTTTATAAATGAATTAAGTCTATTGATATTTAGTGATATTAATGACCAGTGATTGTTAATTTCTGTTATTTCTCAGTGGTAGTGTTTGTGTGTTTCCCTTCTTTGGGATTTGCTTGTGTGAGGTTATCTGTTGCCTGTGTTTTCATGAATGCAACTAGCTTCCTTGTGTTGAAGTTTTCCTTCTAGTACTTTCTGTAAGGCTGATTTGTGGATAGGTATTGTTTAAATCTGGTTTTATCATGGAATATCTTGTTTTCTCCATCTATGGTGATTGAAAGATTAGCTGGGTATAGTAGTTTGGGCTAGCATTCATGGTCCCTTAGTGTCTGTAAAACATCTGTCAAGAACCTTGTGGCTTTCATCGTTTCCATTGAGTAGTCGGGTGTAATTTTAATAGGTTGGACTTTATTTTTTACTTGGCCTTTTTTCCCTTATGGCTATTAATATTCTTTCTTTATTCTGTATGTTTTGTATTTTAATTATTATATGGCAAGGGGACTGTTTTTTGGTCCAATCTATTTGATGTCCTGTAAGCTTCTTGTATCTTCAGAGGCAAGTCCTTCTTTAGGTTGGGAAAGTTTTCTTCTATAATTTTGTTGAATATATTTTCTGTGTCTTTGAGCTGGAGTTCTCCTTCTTCTATACCTATTGTTCTTAGGTTTGGTCTTTTTATGGTGTCCCAGATTTCCTGGATGTTTTGTGTTAAGAATTTGTTAAATTTGACATTTTTTTGGCTGTTGAATCTCTTTCCTCTATTGTATCTTCAACTCCTGAGTTCTCTCTTCCATCTCTTGTGTTCTGTTGGTTATGCTTTCATCTGTAGTTCCTGATCATTTATGCAGATTTTCCCATTTCCAGAATGTCCTCAGTTTGTGTTTTCTTTATTGTCTCTATTTTCTTTTTCAAGTTTTGATCTGTTTGAACTGTTTGCTTGATATATTTGGTTGTTTTTTCTTGGTTTTCTTGAAGAGATTTATTGATTTCTTCCAATTATTTGTTTGCTTTTCATTCATTTCTTTAAGAGAATTTTTAATTTCCTCTTTAAGGGTCTCTATCATCTTCATAAAGTTATATTTAGGTCGTTTTTCTCTTTCTTCTGGGTTAAGATGTTCAGAACTTCCTGTTGTATGGCCCACTAGGTTCTGATATTGCTATATTGCTGTTTAGGTTGTTGAATGTATTCTTGCATAGGTGCCTACCCATCTCTTCCTCCAATAGGTATAGGCAGTGTCTTTGCCTCTTGGTCCAATTCTTGCCATCAGTGTCTGTGTCTCAGGAAGCTTATATTGAATCAATCTTTGCAGTTGCTGTCTGTATCTTAGGAAGCTTCTGAGATCTCTGGGATAGGTAGATTTGGGACAGAGTGGGACTTGTAGATTACAGGGTCATATGGGGGGGTTTGGGCACTGTATCCAAGAGGCTTGGCTGCTGTCTTTCTAGTGCAGTTGAAGCATGTACAGGAGGGGCCCAGAGCCTAGAGACTGGGTTGTCCAGCTGGGGTGGGGGCTGGTCACTCACCTCTGCTCTGTGCAGTTGCAGTCTGTCTTAGAGAGCTGCTGAGACAAGGGGGATGGGTGGTTTGGGGGTAGAGTGGAACTTGTAAATTACAGGGTCTGATGGGGAGGTGTTGGGGCAGCCTGACTGCAGGAGGCTTGCCCAATGATGGTCTGGTACAGCTGATGCAGGTCAGGGAGAGTCCCAGGGTTTTGACCCAAGGTTTAGGGCCTAGAGACTGGATTGTACAGCTGAGGGACTGGTTACTCACCTCTTGGTCCACTCTGTGCAGTTACAGTCTATATCTCAGAGAGCCACTGAGGTTGAAGGGAAAGGGTGGGTTTAGGGGTAGAGTGGGACTTACAGATTATAGGGTTCTCTTGGTCTACTCGGTTTGGTCACAGTTTCTGTCTCAGAGAGTTGCAAAGGTTGCAGAAGATCCAACTGTGTTATTTTAAATATATGTTAATTACTTAAGTGATTTTAGAGGTTTATTTAAGCTACATTCTTAAAAAGACTTTGATGCAAAGTTTATGAAAGAAAATCTTTGTAGATCCTATGTTTTATGTGTACTAGAAGCCACAGGATAATTCTGTGATATCTAACTTTCCATTTAAGAATATTTTAGATACTAGAAATTTTTTTAGTACTCCAGTAGCATAAGAAATAATCCCAAGAATTAACAAATGAGGTACATGGAATTAAAAAAATCCTCAATACAAAACAAGAAACTATCAACATAGTGAACAGACAGCCTGTAGAATAGGAGAGTATCTTTTCCAGTTACATTTCAGACTAATGGGTCATATTTACAACATACAAAGAACTGTAAAACAAAACAAAACAAGACACAAACAAACAAGCAAAAACAAACCCCCTTGATCTTCAAGCGATGAGTAGCCTATTTGAACTGTATAGACAGTTCCTAAAAGAAGACACATAGTCAATAAATAGTTTTTTCTTTTTTGTTATATTTATTTTTTTATTGAGCTATATATTTTTCTCTGCTCCACTCCTTTCTTACCCCCTCCCCTTCTACCATCTCCCATGATCCCCAAGCACTCAGGAGATCGTGTCTTTTTCTATTTCCCATGTAGATTAGATCCATGTATTTCTCTCTTAGGGTCCTCTTTGTTGTTTAGGTTCTCTGGAGTTGTGAATTATAGGTTGCTTTTTCTTTGCTTTATGTCTAAAAGCCATTTATGAGTGAGTATATATTATATTTGTCTTTCTGGGTCTAGTTATGATGTTTTCTAGATTCATCAATTTGCCAGCAAATTTCAAGATGTCATTATTTTTTTTCCACTGTGTAACACTCCATTGTGTAAATGTCCTATATTTTCCTTATCCATTTTTCAGTTGAGGGCCATCTAGGTTGTCTCCAGATTCTGGCTATTACAAATAATGCTGCTATGAACAAAGTTGAACACATGTCCTTGTGGTATGGTTGAGCATCCTTTGGGTATATACCCAAAAGTGGTATTGATGGATCTTAAGGTAGGTTGTTTCCTGATTTTCTGAGAAATCATCATGCTGATTTACAAAGTAGCTATACCAGCGTTCACTCCCACCAACAACGGAGAAGTGTACCCTTTACTCCACATCCTCTCGAGCATAAGTTGTCATTAGTGTTTTGATCTTGGCCATTCTTACAGGTGTAAGATGGAATCTCAGAGTTGTTTTGATTTGAATTTCTCTGATGGCTAAGGATGTTGAGCATTTTCTTAAGTGTCTTCCAGCTATTTTATCTTTATCTGTTGAGAGTTCTCTGTTTAAGTCTGTACCCCATTTTTTATTGGATTAGTTGTTCATTTGATGACCAATTTCTTTAGTTCTTTGTATATTTTGTAGATCAGCCCTCTCTCTGATGTGGGGTTGGTGAAGTTTGGTTACCATTCTGTAGGCTGCTGTTTTGTCTTATTGACCATGTCCTTTTCTTTACAGAAGTTTCTTAGTCCCAGGAGGTCTCATTTATTTTAAAATGTTCAAAATCCTTACTCATAAAGGAAATGGAAATTAAAACTACTTTTAGATTTTATCTCACCACAGTCACAATAACTAATATCAAGAACAAGTTCTGTAAAGTGAATTATAGAATAGCCCCTACACAGAAAAAGCCTGCCTCAAAAAAAAAAAATAAAAACCACAAGTAACAACAAATGCTGGTAAGAATATGTGGAACTAGGAAGGCTTAGCCACTGCTGGCAGAAACATAAGCTATGCAATCACTATGGAAATTCAGTATAGAAATCTTCTCCAAAAAGAAGAAAAACAGAATTACTATATGATCCAGTCATACTAACTCAGGGTATTTAGAGGACAGACTCTAAGTTCTTCCTCATAAATACTTGATACCCATGTTGAAGGTTGTTCTGATCACTACAGCTAAGAAACAGGAACAGTTTAGATGCCCATCAACTAATGGAAAAATAAAATATGGTATATGCACACAGTGGAACTTTATTCAGCTGTGAAGAAGAATGAATTTATGATATTTGCATTGATTGAAACAGAAACTATTGTGCTATACAAAATAAGCCAGACTCACCACATATGAAGATACTGGATTTTAATTATATGTTATATATTATGATTTATGTTTATTATATATAATTTGATTATGTATGTTATTGTTTATGCATAGTTGTGTAAGTACATATATGTATGTGTGTGGTAGGATGTACCTAATAAAATTAGAATGGAGACCATATAATAGAAAAAAGATATTAAGGGTAGGTAGAGAACAATAGAATGCACATGATGTGTCCTGTTGGTGGACAAGGGGAGAAGAGGGACCAGGAAGTGGAGGAAGAGGATAAAGAAGAACAAAGTATTATGAAAATATTGCAATGAAACCCATTACTGTGAACATTGATTAAAAAATACTAAAAAAAGAAAATCTGTTGATGTTCCTTTTTTTTCCATTAATGCTGCATAAATCAGAATCAGAGAGGGTCTAGGAAGAACAGTATGCATAGTTTGTCTTAAAGAGTGCATAGTGGCACACCCCTATTTTAAACAAGAGTACAGGAATTTCAAAAATGGCATTACCATCAGTAAAATTAATTACGTCCTAGCTAAGCTGACTTTTGTCTTTGGAGCATTTTGCTCTGTCATGCACTGACCTTTATTAGTGCTTATTTGTATATGAGCTATTGGGATTACAACACTTTTCCATCTAGAGGCTGAGGTTTATTTTATGAGCCTTTTCTAGCAAAAAATCATGAATATATACCAGAGTTAAATCTTTTGGGGTAATTCAGAAAGATACATGCTGGAGATCTGATAAAGACTCTCCAGTGTAAACTAGATTACTGAGACTTGGATTTTAGACTTTTGTCTTTGCACTATTGAGGTAGAAAGTCCTACTGTATATGTGTTGCTTTTATTGGTTAATGGATAAAGAAGCTGCACTGGCCTGTGATATGGCAGAGTGGAGCTAGGCAGAAAAAACTAAACTGAATGCTGTGGGAGAAAGAAGGCAGAGTTGTGTGAAGCCATGTAGCCACCCTTGGGGACAGATGTACCGGAACCTTGACAGTAAGTCACAGCCATGTGGCGATATACACATAATAGAAATTGGTCAATTTCAGATATAAGAGTAAGCCAGAAATGCACTTAAGCTATTGGCCAAACAGTATTGCAATAATATAGTTTCTGTGTGATTATTTTGGGACTGAGCAGCTGGGAACAAACTAACAGCATTTCTACTACACACTATCTTCAGGGAGTGGTAGTGTATTGGTCACCTTGGGGGGGGCTTCCTCTTGCTCTATTCTACTGCTATTTTGATAAAGGGTCTCAGTGAATTATGCTCCTTTGCTGAGCATGTTTTCTTTTTTAGTAGATGTCCTTCCATCGAAATGCATGAGCATTCCATTTCCTTCAAAGTGATTTCAGTTCTTGTTTAACCTTCAAAGAGAATGTTTGAAAAATGAGGAGAGAAAAAAAGTGGGTAAAGTAGTGAGGATGGGATTGTGTATGCTGATTAACCCGGGTTTTTTTTTTATGTATTTGGCAAAAAATGCAGTGGTTCATATTACTCCGATGATCTGTTGTTTCTAAGTCAACAACAGCAGTGTGTTTTAGAAAAAATATATATCATCCCTCTGTTCCTATTGTCTTAGATTCTTAGTCAACGCATGAAAGGCTGATTTGTAATTTTGTAAGCAGCAAGGGTCTTTAAATGAAATTGATTAAACATTTCTTTTTATTTTTCTCCCCCAAAATCTCCTCTCCAGGAGTGCTCTCAGAGATGGAACATTACTGAGGCTGCCAGTGGCATCCATTAGCTGGGCTCCACCTCGAGGTTTACTAATGAGCCAAGAAGGTGTTTGCTGACATTGCTGATGATTTGAAAGCATGCTTTAATGATCTCTTCGCATCGATTGTGGCTGCTTTACTCACGACCTCTGCTGTAACTAGGCTGTGCCATATTTTTCATTTGGAATTTTTCTCAAGTTTGTCTGTTTGCTTGACATTTTGTCATTGCTACTCATTCTGCTTAGGCAGGCAGTTAGGGTCAATTAGCTTTGCTACTTTTTATTTGGGGAAAGATGATTTATAGGTCTTCATATTGAGTTAAACGCCTCTCTTTCCCAGTTTTTTTTTTTGTGGGTAAATACCCAAGATGCTGCAGTGGTTGCTATGTTACTCTCTCAGAAGGAACAACACAGTCTTGGATCCCATCTAAGTGCATCTGATAATGGCAGTGCCTTCCTTTCATTTTGGGGTTAGGCTACCGTTATTTATAAATATTTTGTACTGTTGGATACAGCTTGGTGTTGGGCCATATGAACTCATTCCTGTATCAAACACTAATTAACTCCTAATATGCAAGCAAGTTTCCCCTTGGTGGCTATTTTCTATGTTTATAATTCAGCCATGTTTGGCAGAGATCTCAACTTTTAAGCTTATACAACATCTGAGTCAGATAGGTTTTGTCCAACACTAACCACATGACCAGCAGATCCTCCTCTGGTCTTTTAGATATGTGTCACCAGGGATCAAAATCTCCCGTTAGTTAACAAGCTTACCTATAGCACTGTAGGCTGGGTCACCCTGAGAAGGTCACTTGAGCTTTTGTTTCCTCTAAAACGTGCATCATAGACTCTCAGACTTCTCAGCAGTAAGTTCTTTTCCATTTTCCTAGGAATGCATAAACCCTGCCGTGAGAAGCACTGCATGTATATAGAAATTAACAAATGCGGAGTGAATGTTCAGTCTTCACCCTCTGTGGCTCTACATTTAACAGATATAAGATGACTGTAACATAGTAGTTTATACCCATAATCAGAGCTTGGTGACTACATGGATTTGTTCACAGGATCACATTTTATTCAGTCCTGGACCCTCTTTTACATTATTGAAAGGTATGGGAAGGGAGACAGCAGGCATTACCTACCTACCTCCACTTGCTACTCTATCTGTCCTGCCTGTTACAGTGTTACAGTGGCAGGGACTCAGAGTGAGCCTAACACCACACATTAGCTTTGTTTCTGCAATCAAAAGAGCTGTTTATTAGGTAACTGGATACATGTGACACGACAGCAGAAGGAGGGCTATTGGGAGGGTGAAAATGAGACAAAGGAGCAGGAAGGGTGTAAGGGACAAGGACTAACATGGACAGAGTATGTATAAAAACCCTATAATGAAACCCATTACCTTTTATGATAACTTTAAAAGAAGCAGTTTACATAGAAAGCAGTTCTTATTTTCAGAAGTAGAAGAGCATGGAAGAAGAGAGCCCCGTTTGTTTGGGTAACTGTGGTCAAAGCAGGACATGTCCTGCTTCCAAGACCTGTGCTTCAACATTTATTTCTGTTTGACTTGGGGCCGAAGAGCTTATTCTGACGTTTATAGCCAGCTGTACCACCTGTGACTTTCCTCATTACTGTGATCAAAGACCTGACAAGCGGCTTACAGGCTGAGGGATTTATCTGGCTCACAGTGTGAGGGATACAGTCCACTGTGGCTGGAAGCAGGGCTGTGAGGGGTACCTCTCCCGCAGGCTAGCACTGCTGAGCCCATCATCTGCCTATGCCTAGGGGAAACGGGAAACAGAGAAAGGACAATGGCAGTGATCAGCTGGCTTTCTTTTTCTTTTCGTATGTAGTCGAGGACCACATTCCAGAGATTAGTGAAAGCCACACACAAGACGTAGGATTCTCCCTCATTTAATCTTCTCTGGAAACAACACACCAAGTTTCCTAATTTGATTGGATCACTGCTTGATAATACCCACAATACAGGTTAGTGTGCAAAGAAATGACCTTTCCCCTTTTAAACCCTTATAGTCACGTGACTGCTTTTGGACATTCACGACTCTGTCCCATAATGAGGATGAAAAAGATGTGATAGGAGGAAGCCTTTTTGTTCCAATTGTAAGATACTGACCTCTTGGTGCGGCCTGGCCTGCTGACTGACCATGGACAGTCTGTGTAACCTTTTGTCTATTTGCTCCCTGTTGAAGACTGGGCAGCTTTTGTCAGGATTTGTCCTGGAAACCACCCTGATTTGGCAGGATATCCATCATTGTTAGCAATTCTCAGAACTTTCATTTTTGGAATTTATGTGCTTCTAAACTTTTGCCTAGGAAGTGTTCTTGGGTAGCTTTCCACTTTCTCAGTGGAGTTTTTGTGACTTAACAAATGCCTTCCAAACCACACAGGTCAGATTCTCCTGACCTTCTTCTTCTTTGTCCTCTCTCTGACCTTTCAGCTGCTAGATATGTTTGGTGCACAAAAGAACATTTCAAAGTAAATTCCTAAAAGCACCATTTTTACCTGTCTCAAGCCAACATTAGCCTGTATTTAAAATCATTATATAATTCCCATTAATGTTATATACCAAGACGGCATGTCAATAGAATAGCTTAATTCTCTTTGGAATGTGAAAAACTACTTAAAATTACTTATTATCTGCTAAAAACAATTTGGAATAATTTGGAAATTTCAAAAGCTGTTATACTCCAACATTTCTCTAGTAGATTTTAAAAAGAAAAGAAGAAAGAAAAAGAAAAAAGAAGACACGTATGTAGTTATGTGCTATACACTGACATCTGGTGCAATGGTAGGCTGTGTATGGAATGCTGGTCCCATGAAGTTCTGATGTAGAGTACTACTCATGTGCCCATGTGGATTCTTATTTAAATAAATGGGTGAGTTATCAGTCACATGAAGGCATAGTGTATACAATTATGTAAATTACATGATACTATCAAAGTATGGTGGTACATGCATTTAATCCTAGCACTCAGGAGGAAGAAGTAGACTGATCTCTATGAGGTCAAGGCCCCAGCCTTGCCTATGTTATGAGTTCCAGGCCAGTTTAAGTTGTATGTGAGATCCTGTCTTTAAAAATTTACATAAAACTTGATAGCAATAGATGACTCTTTTACTGGAATATGTATTTGTTCTGCTCTATTAGCAACTTTTCCATTGCTGTGACTACAGAACTGACAGGAGTTACTAAGAAAGGAAGAGTTTATTTTGTTTACAGTCTAAGGGTACAGAATATCATTGCAAGAAAGGCAATTGGGGGAACGGCTCTAGTCATGGAAGCAGGAACACGAAGGCAGCTCGTCACAATGCCTCTCCATGCTTAGGGAGCAGGGACACGAGGGCAGCTCGTCACAATGCCTCTCTATGCTTAGGAAGAAGATAGCAATGACTGCTTATGCTTATTTAGTTATTCTTCTCCAGACCCAGTCTGGGACTTTAGACCATGGGCTGCTGCCACCACATTCAAGGGGAGTCTTCCATGCTCAGTAAATCTCTCTGGAAACTCTCTCATACATATATCTTGAGGTATCTCTTGGGAATGCTAAACCACAAGTCAAATGGACAATGAAGATCACTATTAATCATAACACTCTATCCCTTGCTTCTCAAAAGATTCCAGGATATATTCTAATATATATGCATGTAGTTTATCTCTAAGAGTCCCTTAAATCAAAACGATTTTAATATTATTTAAAAGCCTAAAGTTCAAAATTCCTTCTGAAACTCAAAATATTCTTTAGATATGAGCCACTATAAAATCCAAAACATGCTACATACTTTCAATATTCAGTGATAAGGAAAAAAATTTCTTACTCCAAAAAAGAAGGAATGAAAAAAATATAGGAATGAGAGTAATGGAAATAAGAAAAATTAAGACCAAGTCAATCCCAACAGGGAAAACATCAAGTCCTTCAACTCCATGCCTGACATCTGGTGCTTTTGGTCATCTAATCTGGCTTTAAAAGCCTTGATCGATTCTAAATCTAGTCAAAGCAACAATGAAGGTTAACATGTCTTATTTATATCAATCTTTTCAGATTAACTCCTCACAGAGGCTTCAGGAAGGGTGCTGAATAAAAGAAAAAACCTTAAATGTTTAGTATTTGCAGGGTAAAAAAAATAGCTTTTCTTTCTTTCTTTCTTTCTCTTTTTTTTTTTTTTTTTGAAGCAGTTTCTCTGTAGCATTGGTCTTGTCCTGAAATTAGCTCTTTTTAGACCTGGTCTCAAGCTCACAGAGATCTACCTGCCTCTGTCTCACGAGTGTTTGGGATTAAAGGCATGCAACACCATTGCCTGGGTGGCTTTACTATTTTTATTAAAAGTGAAACATGTACAGATTCTCGGTCCAGTTTACCTCTTAGGCTCACTCTGACAATTTTTATCATGGATGAATATTATCCAATGTCTCTCTGCTGTCATTATTCCTTTCTCCTTGGCATTAAGAAAGTTCAAGGTTAATAAAGCACTATGCATTCTATTTCTGGGGGTATTTTCCTTCCTTTCCTATTTGTTTAAGATATACTTTATAGTTCAATCTTAGCTTTCTATAACTGCCTGACATGTAGGATTGTTTAGTATACCTGTAATATGCTTTATATTATAATAAGGAAAAACTCTCACTTTCTTAGAGACATATGCTGGACCATTATCTGTCTTTATTTGTGCAGGTATACACATGATGGCCATAACTTCTAATAAATTCATGATTACTGAATCAGCCTTTTCTGAGCTCAAAGCAGTTGCCCGTTGTAAATCTGAATAGATGTCAATGGTTTGATGTACATATTTTAATTTTCCAAATTCTGTAAAGTAAAGCACATCTATCTGCCAGAGTACCCTTTGGGTACTCCCTATAAGTAGTGGTGTTTTGTTACAGCAAGAACAAGCAGGACATCTCCTTATAATATCCTTAGCTTGTTGCAATGTAATAGAAAACTTTTTCTTTAAACCCTTGCTATTGACATGAATTTTCTAATGAAATTCTGGGACCTTCTATACATTTCCAATCAATAATTGATCAATTTCTGCATTACCTTGTACTAGATGACCTGGAAAACCCACATAAGATCAAATGTGTGTTATGTATATGGGACAAAGCCTATTCCTGATTATATCTTGAAACTGAATGAATAATGAAGTCAACTCTGTATCATCTGGTATAAATTCAGCCTCAGCCATTTCAATAGGCAAGACAACTCTCTGATATTGTAAATCAGTAACTATATTGTGAGGGTCTTTAAAATCTATTAGTACCAAGAAAATAACATATAATTCTGACTTTTGGACAGAATTATAAGAGCTTTGTCCCACCTTACTTAAATCTTCTGATTTGTAACCTGCTTTTTCTGATTTATTTGCATCAGATTAGAATGTATGTGCTTCAGTTATTCAAGTGTCACATACAATGTGGGGAAAAATCCAAGTAGCTTTCTTTATACGGTTAATTCTATCACTTTTGGAGTAATTGCTACTAATCTCTCCTAAAAAATTATTAAAAACTCTTTGCCAGGGTTCATTGTCTTCCCATAATTTATTAATTTCATCAATAGTAAAAGGCATTATAACTCTAATTGTCTATTCCTTCTAGGTGATGAAGTCTCAATTTTCCCTTTTATTTAATTCAGAGATCTTTCTACATAAGTTTTTATTTTTTTACTCAGTTTATGTGGTAAAAAAGATCCATTCTAAGATAATATTTTCCTTCTGCATTAAAATTCCTATAGGGGAAATTCTGGAAGGCAATATGACTAGAATGCAGTTAAGATTTGGATTGACCTGATCCACATGTGCTTTCTGTAATTTCTCTTCAACCAAAGGTAACTTTTTCTCAGTTTTAGCTGTTAATTCCCTAGGACTATTTAAGTCCTTGTCACCATCTAAAGTTTTGTTTAAATAAAGTATTAGATCAGGTGTTATCCCAACAGTGGGTCATAGATTGGAAATGTCACCTAACAATATTTGAAAGCCATTAAGAGTACACAATCACTCTCTCTTAATTTGTGCTTTTTTGCGCTCTAATTTTCTGTAAATCTATTGTATAACCTAGGTAACTTATAGAATATTCTCTCTGTATTTTTTCAGGAACAATTTATAATCCCCATTTATGCAAAAGTTTCTTTACTTCTTCAAACATTCTTTCTGAAGTATCTGCATTTTAATCAGATAGCAAAATGTCATCCATGTAATAGTAAATTATAGACTTAGGAAGTTATTTACACATTATTTCCAATGACTGACTTACAAAATATTGGCTGTGGGGCTATTGAGTATTCCCTGTGAGGATCGATATCTCCTAGTAGGCTGAGAATTATTACAAGTAGGCACTGTAGAGGCAAATTTTTCTCTGTCCTATTAAAAGATAGTGAAGAAACTATCTTTTAAATCAATAACTATAAGAGACCATCCTTTAGGCAATAGGGAAGGCAAAGGAATTCCAGATTTTAGAGGGCTCATTGGTTGAATTACCTTATTGATAGCTCTTAGATCTGTCACCATTCTTTATTTTCCAAATTTCTTTTTAACAACAAATACAGAATTCCAAGGGCTGTTTTATTTTTCAATATGGTGAGCACTGAGTTGCTCCTGTACCCACTGTTCTAAAGCCTGCAGCTTCTCTTCTGTTAAAGGCCATTGTTTAACCCATATTGCTTCCTCACTTAACCATTTAAAGGTAGGGCCACTGGTAGCTCTGAAGGTTTCCTAGTTGTTTTGTGTTCTTGTACAGCCTGAAGGGCTGGTGACCTCATGTTTCTGGGATTGCAGGAATGTTAATCTGGGTATTCCATTGCCACAGCTGGTCATGACCCCATAAATTCACTGAGACCTTAGCTACATATGGCCTTAATCTTTCTCTCTGTCCTTCTGGTCCTATGCATTCAATCTCTCTCATGCTTTGTTTTACTTGAGATAGGGTTCCAGTTCCTAGAAATTGAACATCTACCTCTTGAAGAAGCCACCAATTCAGATGCCAATATTATGGAGTAATGATATAAAAATGATAGTCATATCTGCACCTATGTCCAGTCATCCTTCAATTATAATGTTATTTATCTGTATTATTAGTTTTGGTCTTTGATCATTTATAGAAATCTGCCAAAATATACATTTCCTATTTTCTATTGGAACTTTTGTTTTATCCTCCATGTTTATTTGATCATCCAGATGAGCATGGGATTTTACAGCAGGCACTAGATTTTTTATTTTTCCTGAAGAGACATGTCCTCTGCAGTCACTGGAAATGACTGGACTACAATTGACCTGAGGGTCTGTGAGAGTTTCCCAATAGTAACAGGTTGCCTTGTCTATCTTTGTTGATCTACATTCAGTGGTCTGATGTGACCTTTGTCAAATCTTCTACATAATCCAGAAGATTGAGACCTTCTATTTTTGTCATTCCCAGAGGAGACATTATTTCTAGGAATGCTTTGCCTTGTCTACAATCCCTTCTCAGATGTCGTATTCTACCATGATTAAAACATTTGGCATTTTGATGTCTCCTCATACCTTTGGAAACTGTTTTTCCTACCTAAGCCTCAGTATTATAGTCAAATGCCTCAATGTTCATTTATGCAGGGTCCTTTTATCCATTAGTGCTGATCTAACCTTTAAAGGCCCAAGTATCTTTCTGCATTCTAAGTTGGCATTTTCAAAATCAGAGTTTCTATAAGTACTTGTCTAGCTTCTGGGTCTATTATTTCTAGTTGTACAGCCTTAGTTAATCTTTGTAAAAAGCCACTAAAGGATTCTCTTTGTCCTTGTTTAACCCTAGTATATGATTAAATTCTTTGTCCTGGTTTTTGAATCCTGTTCCAAGCATTAAAGACTTCTTTGTAGCGTAAGTGCCCTCCCTAAGAATCTGATCTTAGGAAGCCTCAAGTCTTTTTGCTTTTTCCTGTTGTTCTAATTTTTGCCTCTTCTTACTAGTAACATTTTCATAGTATTTGCAGTACTTCTTCAAGGACTGCAGAGACTATTTGAATCCAATTGTGTGGGGGTAGACTTATTGCTTGAAGCCCATGTCTTTACCGTCACCCAAGCAAATAGTAAATGCAAGTCTTAAGATACTACTATTTGCTTACTTTCTTTTAGATTGTCCTTACCTATAGGTTTCCATTTACATTCTTTGAATCCTTTTGGATATTTAGTGCTTGATGGTTTGTCAGAGGTGATTATGGGGTAGGTAGCTAAAACCCTTGGTAAGTCATCTCTGACTCTGACATGTACTGGCAATGCTAAATTCTGTCCTTGTGCCTTCTCTCCCTGCTCATCAGTTCTGACAATTTCCTCAATCATTTCAAATCTTTTTTACCAATGTCTCTTGTAAATCCTGAATCTCTTGACCTGTGAATATTTCTAATAATTTCATCAACTCAAATAACTTCTGATCCTCTTTCTGCACATATGATTCCAAGGTATGTAGTTTTTCCATTAATGATAACTTCTCATCCTTGGATATTATTTGGATGGTGTGCAGATTGTCTTCCTGGAGAGATATTCTATTTGTTAACCTATCATAATGTTTTAACAGATTTTGGTTGTCAAATCCAACAGTATGAATTCTTTCAGATAATTTCTCAGCATTCTTTGACATAAACTGAATTTTGTCTGTCAAATTCATTTTAGCCTTTTTAATGGTATTTACTTTATCAGCTAACTTTTGATTTTCAATGGTATAAATCCTGTCAGCTAGCTGTTCATTATTAGTCTCTAAAGACTGTAACATTTCTAAAAGTGCCTCATCCTTGGATCTGTTATCAAACCATATTTTAAGGATATAATATGAACAACAAAGCTAAGTACCAATATCAAATAAATAGATGCAGCAGAAAAACCACATAAGCCTTGTAGAATAACATCCATAGTATAAATAAAATGTTATTAAATTCCTGGGTGGTGATATTGTCTGCAATTATATAACTTTAAAATTTATTGATTTATTTATTAATCAAATGAATTTACTCCCAATATGAGTTTTCAATAAATTATTTTAGTTGTAATAATATTTATTGTTCAGTAGGTGTTGTGGTTGTAGATATGTGGCAGAGAGATGTGGCTGGTGGTGAAATGAACAGTCCTGCTCATTTCTGCATTGGCACCTGCTTAAATATTGACAAATATACTTGACAAATTAAGAGCAATTAAATTAGTTCTGTACAGGGAGGGTTTTGGTGGCCAGAATATCAAGGAACCCAGACCTTACTGGCTGGGGACACAAATCAGAAGCTGCGCAAGTTGCTGCATGGCAGGGAAAGTGGTGGGGTGGAGGTAAGCATGTGTAAGCCCTGAAAATTGCCAAGTTGCTATGCAGCAGGCCCAGTGGGCCCACCAAAGGTTTAGGTCCAGTGCAGTAGGATTTTGGCAAAAAAAACAAAAACAAAAACAAAACACTTTGTGAGTAAAATCAAGCCAGGCAGGCATGTGTGGAAGATCTTTGGCCACAGACCTTTTGTGCTGATCCCAGTAGGCTTGGAATTGGGATCCACATGAGTACCAGATGTAGTCCCACACTAGCTCAGAATGGAGCATAATAAAGGGTTCTTTATTTAGGGGTAGAATCACAGATCAACAGTCCTCTGCACGAGCAGGGAACAGGAACCAATCCAGCAGCCAAGAGAGAGCCATGCAAGCTTTATTTGCTTTTATAGTACAAGAGACTATACCCAAGTGGGCTGGTATTTTAAAGTCTATTGGCTGAAGGAGTTACCAAAACAAGTATCTTTACCAGGAACTCACATGGGAAACTCATAGGAGTAGAGCTCATAGCCTCTGTTTCTTCATGAGAAGTGATGTAATTAAATATTTTCCTTCACTATATATGAACAGCATTTTTAAGATATAGGTGACAATATAAAACAATCCTATTATCATAATTAATTATCATTAATTATTGTTACTTAAGTATATGTTTATATGTGAACATGTATGGATGTGTTTTATCCCAAGGCTATGCAGAAGTCAGTGGAAACTTGTGGAGTTTGTTTTCTTCTTCCACATTATTGAGGCAGAATCTCTCCTTTTCTGCTGCTCTGAGTCATCCAGGCTAGCTGGCTCATGCACTTCCAGGCAAGTCTTTTGTCTTTGTCTCCCATCTCACAAGAAGTCCTTGGATTGCATATGCACACCATTGGATGATGTGGGATTCTTCTCTGTATGCTGTGAATACCATTGGTTAATAAAGAAACTGGCTTGGCCTAATAGGGTAGAATATAGCTAGGTGGGGAAACTAAATTGAATGCTGGGAGAAGGAAGGCAGAGTCAGGGAGAAGTCATGGAGCCCTGCTGGAGACAGATGCCAGAACTTTAGCTGGTAAGCCACATCCACATGGTGATACACAGATTAATGGAGATGGGTTAAATTGTTATGTAAGAGCTAGTCAATAAGAAGCTAGAGCTAATAGGCCAAGCAGTGATTTAATTAATATACTTTCTGTGTGGTTATTTCAGTTCTGGGTGGCCAGGACAAATAAGCAGCCTCCTTCAACAAATTTGTGTACCAATGTGGGTAGCTAGATCCACATAAAAACCCGAGAAAGCTTAAAAAGGAATTCTTGACACAAAAGAACAGAGTTAAGCATGGTTTGGTAGTGGCATTTTCTTGGGTTGGCTCTGTTTGCTAGAAGCAAGCAAAGGCATGACTCCTTTCACATAGCGTTTCCTGATTCAGTGGTAGCAGAAAAAAATTCTCAGTTTTGAAATACTGGCTTTCTGGGCCATGCTGCCAGCATGAACTCTGACTCTTTCTGACAGTCCAGCTATGGACCATTTAAATGGGTTTTGTGAGAAGAGTACCACAAGTTGCTTAACGACAACATAGACTGGCTGTGTGCCTGAAAATGGGGCAGTATACATGGCTCTCAGAGGTAGTGAACAGCTCCATCATGCTGGGTTGGGCTGGGCAAGCAGGCAGGGCGATATTATCTCTATTAATGATGCCACTTAGATTCTTAAGAAGCGCTTCTGGTCATAAAATAATTACAGATACACAATAAAAACAAATCCAGTGAAAAAGACCTCTAAATAAGACACAGTGTGTTTAAAATATGTATGTAGCCCTGGGAGAGAGAAGAAAAAGACTATAGTGAATTAGAGAAAGAAGTAAATGGTTCATAAAAAATGAAACAAAGTCTTTAAAGAGACAGACTACAGACAGTCATAGATTAAAGGAGTAAAGATAATAAAATAAATATTAAAAAGTAATAGAGTAAGACAAATAAGCCATTTAAAGATGGAAAATTCATAGAGAGTCTGGATTATGTATATTATTATGTTTTCTTTAAATGTTTTGACTGTGAAGGAGCTAAGTACACAGAGATATTTCATTGTATAGGTCACTAAGCTAAACCAATGTAAAGGTATCTTTACTTCAAAATTTGAGTCTAAGAATATGTTGCTTTGGAAAAAAGATTCTTTTGTTTCCACAGAGGATGAGAACATGTGGATTGCTTCCAGACTAATATGGTTTGATGCGCCAAGACTCCCTGAAAGGTCACTGTGAATACTCCCCAAAAATTACTTTCCCACACTGCTGACTGAGATGAACCTAGCACACAGGATATACCATGAAAGACCTGATTAACTGCATCCCCATTCAGCAAGAAGTGGTCTAGAGAGCTATGCCCATATTCCCAAATATTGTTTATAAATATTTCTTTACATTTAAAGGGGCATATGAGATAGAGATTGGCTTTGGTATGGATCTTGTCTATTGATGCAAATTTAGGGTCAATTTTGTTATATGTATATTTCTGTTCTTCAATAAGGCATTGTGTTTTTCCAGCTCATTTAAAAATGTAAGTGCAGAGCTCCTGATGCAGTGGCTTCTTTATTCCACATGAACCCACTCTTGTATTGAAGAGATCCATCCAGAGGGGAAAGTGTGTGCCTGCCTAGCCAGACGGTTCCAGAACAGAGTACAGGGACCCTCCAGCTCCTGCTGCAGGGGCTTCTTTATTCCACAAGACCCTGCCTCCCCCAAGCCTGCCCTACTGTCTGCGAGGTCCTTGGCCCAGGAAGAGTTCCTGCTCCTGCACTGAGGAGACCCATCTAGAGGGGTAAGTGTGTGCCTGCGCAGCTGGACGGTCCCAGGAACAGAGTACAGGGCCCCTCCATTTCCCTAAATGTTTCTGGCCATTCAGTGGAGTGTCTCCTCCGCTATTGGCTTTCTCTAATTACCCCATCCCATACAATCTCGCCCCCAGCGCACTCCTTTCCATCTGTGGGGTCCTTAGATCAACCAGCACAGCCAGCTCCAGTGCCGAGAGGTCCTAAGGAAAGGCAGGCCAAGAAAATCCCCCCAAGTACACAGTCACAGCAAAGATTGGACCAAGACACCAAGAGTCTCCTGGCTGCATTTGAAGGAAGAGATGGGCAGGTGCCAATGCAAGAATTCCTCCAACAACCTGAAAAACAACATGACAACACCAGAATCCAGTGAACATGCAACAGGAAGACTTGAACACCTTATTTTAGAAGAAGTAGAAGAAATTGACTTTAATGGAACATTATGAAAATAAGAGGCCCTTAAACAGGATGTGAAAAACTCCTTTGAAGAAATGGATGAGAAGAGAAACAAAAAGTTATAAGAAATGAATAAATATCTTAAAAATACCCAATAAAACCAAGAAAAAGCAAACAACAGGTAATGGAAACAGTTCAAGACTTGAAGATGGAAATGGAGGCAATAAAGAAAACACAAACTGAGGGATAGCTGGATATGGAATCTGGGTAAACAAACAGGAACTAGAGAGACAAGTATAACCAACAGAATACAAGAGATAGAAGAAAGAATCTCAGATGCTGAAGATACTATAGAGGAAATAAACTCATTGATCAAAGAAAACAGCAAATCCAACAAATTCTTAACACAAAACATACAGGAAATATCGAACACCACGAAAAGATCAAACCTAAGAACAATAGAGGTAGAAGGAGAAGAATTACAGCTCAAAGGCCCAGAAAATGTATTCAACAAAATTATAGATGAAAACTTTCCCAACTTAAAGAAGGATATTCCTATGAAGGTACAAGAAGCATAAAGAACACCAAATAGACTGGATAAAAAAAAACCATCCCCTCATCATATAATAATCAAAACACAAAACATACAGAATAAAGAAAGAATATTAAGAACAGCAAAGGAAAAAGGTCAAGTAACATATAAAGGTAAACCTATCAGAATTACACCTGACTTCTCTATGGAAACCATGAAAGCCAAAAAGTCTTGGATAGATATGCTACAGACACTAAGAGACCAAGGATGCAAGCCCAGACTACTATACCCAGCAAAGCTTGCATTCACCATCGATGGAGAAAACAAGATATTCCAGGACAAAAACAGATTTAAACAATATGTAGCCACAAACTCAGCTTTACAGAAAGTACTAGAAGGAAAACCACCACCCAAGGAATCCAACAACACCCATAATACCACAGACATCTGACAACCCTCCACCAGCACATCTCAAAGAAGAGAAACACACAAACACTACCACCACAAAAAATAACCGGAGTTAAAACCACTGGTCATTAATATCATTTAATATCAATGGAATCAATTCACTGATAAAAAGGCACAGGTTAAGAGAATGGATATGAAAACAGGATCCAACAATTTGCTGTTTACAAGAAACACACCTCAACCTCAAAGACAGACACTACCTCAGAGTAAAGGTTTGGGAAAAGGTTTTCCAATCAAATTTACCTAAGAAACAAGCAGGTATGGCTATACTAATATCTAACAAAATTGATTTCAAACTAAAATCAATCAGAGGAGATGGAGAAGGTCACTTTATATTCATAACAGGAACAATTCATCAGTTTGAAGTCACAATCCTGAATATCTACATCCCTAATATAAAAGCACCCACATATGTAAAAGAAATATTACTAGACCTCAAAGCACATATCAAACCCCACACACTCATAGTAGGAGATTTCAACACTCCTCTCTTACAAATGGACAGGGCAACCAGACAGAAATTTAACAGAGAAATAAGAAAACTAACAGATGTAATGAACCAACAGACTTAACAGACATCTATAAAACATTCCACCCAAACAGAAAAGAATATACCTTCTTCTCAGCATCTCGTGGAACCTTCTAGAAAATTGATCACATAATTGGTAACAAAGCAAACATCCACAGATACAAAAAATTGTAGTAACCACCTGTGTACTATCGGATTACCATTGAATAAAGTTAGAATTCAACAACAATTCTACCCCCAGAAAGCCTAAAAACTCATGGAAACTGAACAGTCAACTACTGAACCACTCCTGGGTCAAGGAAGAAATAAAGAGATTAAAGTCTTCCTTGAATTCAATGAAGATAAAGACACAACATACCTAAAACTACGGGACACTATGAAAGCAGTGCTAAGAGGAAAGTTCATAGCACTAAGTGCCCACAGAAAGAAAACGGAGAAAGTTCACATTAGAGACTTAACAGCACACCTAAAAGCTCTAGAAAAAAGAAGCAGACTCATCCAGGAGGAGTAGAAGACTAGAAATAATCAAACTGAGGGCTGAAATCAACAAAATAGAAACACAGAAAACAATCCAAAGAATCAATGAAACAAAGAGCTGGTTCCTTGAGAAAATCAACAAGATTGACAAAACCCTATCCAAACTAATCAAAAGGCAGAGAGAGGAGATCGGTGGCGCACACCGGTAAGGTCCAGGAGGGCTTCTTTGTTCCACAGGACCCTGAACCCTCCCTCCCTCCAGCAAGATCACCCACCCACCCCACCCCACCCCCGGCCTCTTTGTTCTACAGAACACTGCACCTCTACCCCCCCACCCCTCCTCCCTAAAGATAGCCCTTTCCTCGGTGGGGCTTTGGTACCCAAGCACTCTCTCTTCCTGCGCTGAGATCGGAGGCGGCTCACACTGGTAAGGTCCCTGCAGGCCTCTTTGATGAACAAGACCCTGCACCCCGCTCCTGCAAGATTGCCCTTTCCTCTGTGGGGCATTGGAACCCCAGGAATCTCACTCCCTGTGCCGAGATAGGAGGTACAGAAGGATCGGAAGTCCAGACGGGACTACCTCTTCCTGCACTGAGATCAGCTATCCAGAGGGGTGAGTGTGTGCAAGTCGTCCTGCGAGGTCCCAACCCACTGAGACTCCCCTGACTGAAATCAGAGGAAGAGATGGGTAGGCGTCAATCCAAGAATTCCTCCAACAATCTGAAAGCAACATGATAAAACCAGAAAACAATGAGTACTCAACAGGAGAACCTGAACAACCTAACCCAGAAGAAGTAGAAGAAATCGACTTTAAATGTAACTTTATGAAAGTGATAGAGACCTTTAAAGACGAGGTGAAAAACGCCTTCGAAGAAAGGGATGAGAAAACTAACCAAAAGTTAGAAGAAATGAATAAATTCCTCAAAGATACCCTAGAAAACCAAGAAAAAGCAATCAAACAGGTAAGGGAAACAGTTCAAGACATAAAAACTGAAATGGACGCAATGAAGAAAACACAAACTGAGGTAAGGCTGGAGATGGAAAATCTGGGTAAACGACCAGGAACCACAGAGACAAGTATAACAAACAGAATACAAGAGATAGAAGAAAGAATCTCAGACGCTGAAGATACGATAGAGAAAATAAACACATTGATCAAAGAAAACAACAAATCCAACAAATTCTTAACACAAAACACTCAGGAAATCTGGGACACCATAAAAAGACCAAATCTAAGAATAATAGGGGTAGAAGAAGGAGAAGAATTACAGCTCAAAGGCCCAGAAAATATATTCAACAAAATTATAGAAAAAAACTTTCAAAACCTAAAGATGGATATGCCTATGAGGGTACAAGAAGCATACAGAACACCAAATAGATTGGATCAAAAAAGGACATCCCCTCGCCATATAATAATCAAGACACAAAACATACAGAATAAAGAAAGAATACTAAGAGCTGCAAAGGAAAAAGGCCAAGTAACGTATAAAGGTAAACCTATCAGAATTACACCTGACTTCTCTATGGAAACCATGAAAGCCAGAAGGTCTTGGATAGATGTGCTGCAGACACTAAGAGACCATGGATGCAAGCCCAGACTACTATACCCAGCAAA